>PVKE010004163.1:0-66569 GCA_004027555.1 Craseonycteris thonglongyai
AAATAATTTGCCCAAGGCCACACAGCTAGACGTTGGGCAAAGCTCCGACTCCAAGGAAAGACCAGGGGCCAGAGCTTAGGACTAGAGCTTGTGGTCATATTAAGAAGTTTGGAACAAAAAGACAAAACGAAAGAGGAAGAAGATCAGAGGCAGAAGTGAGTGATGAGGGAGGACTTGAGTGATTGCCTAGAATGTTCTCTGGCATTCAGGACTTTTTTGGAAGGTATAAAGAGTAAGGGGCATAGTGTGTGGATGATTCTACCTGGTTTGGTGAATCAAGACTAGTAGACAAACTGGGCAACCCACACCCATTACATTAGGGAGTGAGATACTTACCGGTTCCTACCTCCCCACCCACTGCTCATGCATGTGACCTTTTTCTCCCTCGGACCCTCTCACTGTATTAACTAGGAGCCCATCCATTCATTAATAAATATTAATTCAGAGCCTCCCATGAGCTGGGCACAGTCCTAGGTGCCAAGGTCAGGTGGCTGTGAACAAGACAGAACCTTGTCTTTAAATGCAAATGGGCCCAGAGGAATACATTTGCAACCAGAAACGGAGTGAATGAGATGAACACATCTGAAGGGATGCTTTGAAAATAAAAGTCCAAATGCAATCAGGGAACTAAGCAATGTTTTTATAGCCCTTCTATGCCGACCTGCAGGGAACATCAGTGTTGAGAAAACCAATGTGATGATGTTAGGACATTTTTTGCATGTGGTACAAGTCTTTTAAGGTTTAGCTGAACATCAATAGTTGTTCCAATAAACTCATCATAATCAGTCATTTGTGTCACGCTTTAGAGCTCCATATTTTTCAGTGATAATATTTGAATGCACTTTACCTATCATAGTGCCTTCCTCCAATGACATCTAAGGTTCATGATAATTTCCAGTGACAGCATTTGTGTGAGTGTATGGGCCATGCATTAATTGAAGTATTCCACAAGCAATTGCTAAGAGCCTGCTCAGAACCAACCGTGCAATGGTAAAGAAGACAAAGACGGTGGGGACACAGATAAAAAGCTGACAATGATAGTGACACATGGCACGGAGTGGACCAGGACCCGGTCCTAAGTAGAAGGGAAAATGGCATGATGGTAGTGGCATCTGAGCTGAGACCTGCCTGCAAGGTGGACAGGAGCAGGCAATCAAATACCCACGTAGAAAACATGCTGTCACTCCTGGCGATAGCAAACACGACAGATTCAAAAAAAACCTACAAGTCGGTTTGAATCCTAGCTGCCCAGATGGGTGTTGTTGGGCAAATTCCTTCATTTGTCTAAGCTTCTGCTTCCCAATTCATGTAAACATAGTCACGCTGTCTTTGCAGGCTCAGTGTAAGCATCACTTGTAAACTGCCTAGCACAGTGCCTGGCACATCGTAAGGGCTTCATAAATGGGAACCACTGTTTTTATGTGAGTGGTGAGTCCATAAACATTCATTTCTTTCAACAGAGCAGGCATGGCCCTGAGCTGAAAGGCATGAGGCAGCCAGGGAGAATAAAGTAAAAACATTGCCATATTTCCTCATTAAAACCTGGCTTCGCTTTGGAAATGGGAAGATTTTTTTTCCCTCCCTCTCCTCAGCTACATGGTGATTAACTAACCTACTGCAAAGTGGGAGAAATGCCACTTTCCCCTCCAATAAATAAGAAGGTGAGCTTTTCCTACACACTCCAGGACACCCCTGTCTCATCTTCGTGAGCTAGCAGGAAACCTCTCTTGAGTGCTGAGGGTGACTGTAATTGAATCATTTGGCATGAAATTGGGGAATGCGCCGTCATAAATCAGACCTACTCCTGCATCTTCAAAAAATAGGCACCTAAGAGAACCTGGTGCCAGATCTAACTGGGAGTGCCCAGCTGCTGGGGCCACAGGGGGTTATGGCCCTTCTGCACAGTTGGCAAAAATAGACTTCTTGGCACTGTTGAAAGGTCATCCCCGCTATCCTCTGGCTCCAGGTAGCCCTGCATTAACCTGCTGGACACACATCAAACTTGTGATGTGTTCAAAGACGTGTT
Organism: Craseonycteris thonglongyai; assembly: GCA_004027555.1. NCBI lineage: Eukaryota > Metazoa > Chordata > Mammalia > Chiroptera > Craseonycteridae > Craseonycteris > Craseonycteris thonglongyai. The sequence goes on from PVKE010004163.1 coordinate 2,027, forward strand.
TAGGAAAGAAGATTCCTCAGGCAGCAAAATCAGATAGGGAGAAATGCCGAGGCTCTGAGTCTGACAGTCTGAGACCAAAGCTTTGATTCATCTCTGACTAGCTAGCTGTGTATCATCCGGCAACTTACTCAACCTCACTGAGCTTCCTTGTTTGTTAAAAAAATGGAATTTATAAGAATAATACTGTATGAAGGTCCTATTGCTGTTGTAACAAACTACTACAAATTTTGTAGCTAAAAACAACACATGTTTACAATCCTGGAGATCAGAAGTCTGAACTCCAATTCACCAGGCTATAGTCAAGATGTCAACAGGATTGGTTCCTTCTGGAGGTCCTGAGGGGAGGATCCATTTCTTTGCTTATTTTAACTTTTAGTGGCCACCTGTAGTTCTTGGCTTGTGGTCCCTTCCTCTGTCTTCAAAGCACATCACTCCAACCCCTGCTCCATCATATTGCCTTCTCCTTGACTCTGACCCTCCTGCCTCCCTTGTAAGGACCTTTGTGATTACATTGGGTCCACCTGGATAATCCAAGGATACTCTCCATCTCAAGGTTCTTAACTTAATCACATCTGTAAAGTCCCATTTTCTATATAAAATGACATCCACAGGTTCTGGGGCTGTAAACATGGGCATATTGTGTGGGGGGGGGGGTGCATTACTCAGCCTTTCACAAACACCAAAAGATGAAAGGGGACATTTATGTAGCGCTAACACAATTGCCAGGACCCAATAGGCCCTGGGTAACTTTCCATTTATTTCTCTTCTCCATTTCCCACCGGACACTTCTGCATAAATGGTGCACTTCAGCTCTGAGGCAGGCTGTTTTGCCCCCTGGGAGATGCATTATCTTCACACTGAGACTGACTAATCCTGGCCTATAGTGAGTTATCTCTGGCCATCAGAGACCATTCTTCTGGTCAGGGGTCATTTGCTTACAAGCAAGAAAAACCCACTCGAACTAGATGAAGTCATTGTAGGACAACGATAGGTGGATGAGCATCCAGGGACAGGAAACTAGACCACAGTGGACCGAGGGTACTCCCACAGTTGCCCCTCTGGGCCACGTGTTCTTGCATCTCGGCTTCTTTCTGCTCATGCTCACAAAGGCCAGCTTTAAGAGCAAGCTTGTCCAACCCGTAGCACAACACAAATTTGTAAACTTTCTTCAAACAATATAAGATTTTTTTGTAATTTTTTTTTTTTTTAGCTCATCAGCTATCGTTCGTGTTCATGTATTTTATGTGTGACCCAAGACAATTCTTCCAAAGTGGCCCAGGGAAGCCAAAAGGTTGGCCACCCCTGCTCTCGAGCCTCTCTCCACACCTCCAGCTTGCCCACAGGTATGACTAGCCTTGGCACCAACTCTGGCCCCAACATCGTCTCATCCAACCAGTCTCTATATAACTCTTTATTCAATTTAGCAATAGAAATGATGGATTGGCTCGATGCAGCAGAGATCCGTGTCTTAGTCAATTTGGACTGGTGTAGCAAAGGCCCATAAACTGGCTGGCTCATGACAATAGAAATGTTTTTTCTCCCAGTTCTAGAGGTGGGAAGTTCTGGGTTGCATATTGCCAACCACACACTGTACCTTCACATGGTGGAAAGAGAGAGGAAGCAAGCTCTCACGTAAATCCTACTTGGGCACTAATTTCATTCATGAAGGCTCCTCCCCCATGGTCACTTTCAATCCTAATTGCCTCCCAAAGGCTCCACCTTCTAGTACCATCACATTAGGGGTAGGGTTTCAACACACAAACTTAGGGTGGTACACAAACACTCTGCTCGTAACAATCTCCCAGAGTTCACTGTTTATCCCTGGCTTAGCCGGCTGTGTGTGGTTAAGGGGCTGAGATCCTAGAGTGTAAACTAGGCTTTTGGGAGAGGTAGGGAGAGAGTAATTTCCCAAAAAGACAGTCTTGGCTGCCTCTAAAACATATGACAACTACCCATCTCTGAAAAGAATATAAAACTCTGCTAATATTCAAACGTAATCTTTAGTTTAATCAAATAAAACCAATAAGTGCTTGGAATACCTAATAACCATTAATAATATACTGCCTAATCATTAAGAATAAAAACTCCACGAATTGTTAATCACAAATTCCTCCTTTCTTGCCCTACAGCTGACAGCTGACATAGTGAAAGATACTAACAGAGGCTAGAAGCTAATGCTGCCAGATGCTAGGAAGCAAAGCTAACCATTTCCTCCAAAGGTCCAGGAAAGTCAAAACATCGATAAAAGTGCCCGATCTTAGGATTTTAGGAATGTTCTTCCATAGTCTTAGACCTAAGACAGTCATTGTCCAATAAGACAAGTAACCTGCTACCTGAGCTTTCATTGATTAATGCAAAATTTACCCATTATGGAAATATGGAGTTGATTCTTGACCTAGAAAATCAATAAGTAAAAGGCAGGCAGAGAAAGAGAGTCTGACCATTGAAAGACCTCAGCCACACCCCAGCACCATGTCCTGGGGGTATCAATGGGGTTATTTATCACTAAACACTGTGGATCTCGTGACCACGTGACTGTTCTCCCAAAAGAGAGGTGGGACATCCCTATAGGTAAGCCACCCCCACTGCCCCAGCCAAATAGAAAGGGGATCCTTTGAGGTCAGAGGTGACAGGGTCTTGCCTGTCTGCTGAGCCCAGGGTAATAGAACACAGAGAAAAAGAAAGTGGGATGCGTGCTTATCAGCCCGTTTCCAATTCTGTGTCTGAAATCAAATAGCTAAGAATCAGCATGCTGTGAATTTTAATCTGTTGCTTTAGGGCAGTCACAGGTTATGAGGACAGAGAATGAGTTGTGGGCACAGGAAGCCAGCTATGTACATACATTTGTCCCTGTGCTTCCTGTTACCAAGGCTTCAGCACAGAGGCCCTGCTGCTCTTATTTCAGCCAAAATGTTGTGCCAACAAAAAAGAGGGAGAATTTTTATTTCCATTCAATAAAGACCATCTAACCATGCTCTGGAGGTGACAGGGAAGCTGATGAAATCTCACTTCCTCCCTCAAACAGCCACCTACTCTGACATTTCAGTCCCCAAGCGAGCGAGTTAGGGAAGAACTTTGTGTATCACTGGAGTTTGGCCACCAAGGAAGTAGATGCTCAGTTTTCAAAAATTCTTCTATGTGGAGGCAAAAGAAAAAACACAGATTGTTCTATGGGGCCTTGCAATTGAAAAGGAAGTTAAAATGAATATCAAAAAATAAAACAGAACTTTGAGAGTAGCCATTGATCTTAGATAGTGTAAATTTATGTATTCCTTTTATGTTGCCTGACTTTACACATTCCCATATCTTTGGCCATGCCCTGCATTCTGAAAAGCTTATACGCTATCTATAGATGTGAGGGAGAGTTTTAACTGATGAAAAGGGGGTGCGGGGGGGACCATTTTCTGAGTAGCAAAAGATGACACCACAAGCAGCAACCAAAGTCCCTATAAATCAAAGCACCTGACACTCAACTTGGCTGTGAGGAGATCTGACTCTCAGCCAAGTCTAAGTCTGCACACTTGGCAAGTGCATAATAAATGGCTGATTGAGACTTAATCCTATTTAACTTGCAAATATAAAAAGAGAAGAAAATTGAGATAAGTTTTTTCAAGGCAAATTGGTTTTATTTGTGTAGAATCAAAAGGGCAGTGTTGCTTTCTTTTCCAGTTTCAGACTATTCAAGGCAGCCGTTTAAATCTAATCAAGACTTCTTCTCTTGCATACTTCATCGATGTTTCAGAAATTATGGGTGATCAGCCACCATACAGCTCAAAAAATGTGAAACCGTGTTCTTTTTTTAAATATAGTATCCGCTTTGGGAAATGAGTTAAACTATTGAGGGAGCCCCCAAACCTCATGTCAATCATGCTTTCTCTGGAATTAGCAACAACAACAACAACAAAGACAGCCTTCTCTGGAGGAAGATCTTTGGCTTTGAGCCATTTATGCAAACACAATTGTAGAAAAAAACCCTCATTTGCACACAGACATTTATCCTTGTACCTTTCCCATGTTAAATCGCTCTCAATTCTAAATGGACCCTTGCAGCTCATTGAGTTCTTTCTCTGTTGCCTTCAAGGATAACATTTTCCAGAAGCAGGGCTACTGGGAGGTTTAACTGTGCAAAGTCGATTGAGAAAGCAGATATTCTCCCCTGGGATGGACAATGGGGCATTTGCTGGAGCCAGGTGGATAAGCTCACTGGAAACTACAGGAAACAGAGGTGTGTACACAGCAGCCTAAAGTTCTAAAACTAGACTTGACCTGCTCTCTGCTTTGCCTCTAATGCCTTGTTTTTAGTCTCTCCGTTCTTTTGTTTCATCCCAAGGAACTGCCTATCCTTTGAGGCCCAGCCACGTTGACTCTTCCTCTCTAAAGCCTTATTGTCCTTACTGGCCAGATGAAGATACTTTCCAAGGAGAAACATTTTTTCCATGAGGATGGATGAGTTATAGTCTGCAAATGGCCATGGGGACCACAAGGAAGGCCAGTAATCACTCTCCACCCCATAGAACAGGGTCACCAGACTTCATCTGCCCCTGCCTACTTGACCATGTTTCCCCAAGGGCCACAGCTAGATTCCCAGGACCTCCCACAGAGCCAGGGACATAATCAGCTCTCGAAAACTGTTGAGTGGATGAATGACGGAGGCCATCTATTCTTAAACACAAGGGAAGATGGGCACTGGTGTTCTCTGAATTAGGAGCCTTTGAGGACCTAGAGGAGTTCAGAAGGCAGGAACCCCTAAAAAGGGAAGTGCTGATGGACTCCATGGCTCAACCACAAATCTTCTGTCATGAGTCGCTCTTTTGCAGTGAAAGCGCTGTTTACCTGCTCCCCAGAAATTCATAGTCTATTTTCTCACTTATAAGTGCCACCCTCAGCCCTAAGATCAGAATTGCGCACCCAAACTAACTAACCCAAATAGACCATACATACAATTTGAAATGGGACAGTACCATTGTTTTCTGTCCCATTTAAAATGACATGTCTTACCAGCCTAGGGGAGAGAGACATGAAAAGAAAAAGAGAGAGAGAAATGGAAACTCAGCAGCTGTGGCCCTTCCTTTAATACTCTTACACTTAAAAAATAATCTCATTTTTGGCCAGCTATGTCCCTCCTCCCAGGCCCCCACCATGACATGCTCCTGATTTTCACCATGAGATCAGTCCCATCAAACAATGGATACTGGTGCCGGGCCATGCCTCATCACAACTATGGCCGATTGTGCTTCCTGAAGACTGTTCCCTAAACCACAAATCCCTCAATCCTGCAAAGGACGCCACCAGTCACTAAGAGGGGAAACATAACATTATGTGCTGCATCGTAACTCTCCTCACAGTCATATGGTGAAGTCCTAATCCTGTGTACGCCAGAATGTGACTGTATTCGGGGATGGGATTTTGCATGGTGAATAAGTTACAATGAGGCAAGTAGAGTGGGCCCGAATCCCATGTGACTGGTGTTCTTATTAGAATAGGAAATTTGGACACACGTAGAAACACCAAAGAGGCACACATGCTCACAGGAAAGACCACAGAAAGAAAGACACAGGGAAGGATGCTGGGATAGTTCAACAGGTTGAACGCTTGCCTTGCCACTATGAGGTCCTGGGATCAAATCCCGGCCCTGGCCTGTAGAAACCCATATGCTGAACTGTGGCTGGTAACCACTGGGATGGTGGTGAAGGTTCTTGCCTCCCATGCAGGAGGCCCCAAGTTCAGTTCCTGCCCTGTGTGGCCCCACATCCACCTGCGTGGAATGAATCTATGTCACAACCAATGATGTACAACTATGGAAACTGCTCTGGGCTCTCCCCCTTCTCTCTCTCTCTCTCTCTCTCTCTCTCTCTCTCTCTCTCTCTCTCTCTCTCACCTCTCAAAACAATAAAATAAATCCTTAAAAAAAATTTTTTTTTTTAAATAAAGGAAGACACAGGGAGAAGGTAGCCATCTGAAGACCAAGGAAAGAGACCTCAGAAGAAATCAACATTCCAGCCTTGAGAACTGTGAGAAAATAAATTTCTGCTGTGGAAGCCACCTAATTTGTGGTATTTTGTTATGGCAGCCCTAGCAGACTAATACACTGACCATACCTCTCCTTGAAGAGTTACAGTGCATGCTAACAGGGGAGAGGCTCTATAAAGTCCTGCCAAAAAGGCACTGTTTACCTTTAAAATGCACTTCTCAAACTTCTGCATTTATTCCCTGCACAGAAGTGCCATTGTCAAGACAGAATGCAGAGGAAAGACCATCTGGATATCAGTAAAACGTATGTTCTTGCTCTTCAGAAATAAAGAGGTGGATAGGCAATTGTCAAAACTATCACTCAAATTATAAAAAAGGAGGTAGTCATAAAAATGTAGAAGGCTCCACAGTGCAATGATAAATGTGCCAAAGTTAACACTGAAGTTCAGATTCCATTTCCGCTCTTAGTTGACTGTGACTTTGGTCAAGTCCCTTCCCCTCTCTGACCTCATCATCCCTATTTGTAAAGTGAGTGGACTGGCTAGATCAGGTGTGCCCAATCTTTTGCCTTCCCTGGGCCACATTGGAAGAAGAATTGTCTTGGGCCTCACATAAAGTACTCTCACTCTAACCATAGCTGATGAGCTAAAAAATAGAAATCGCAAAAGAATCTCATCATGTTTTAAGACAGTTTACGAATTTGTGTTGAGCCGCTTTCAAAGCCATCCTGGTCCACGGGTGGCCCTCGAGCCAAAGGTTGGACGAGCTTGGGCTAGATAAACTCTGCAGCTAGGTTTTGCCTGATATGCCAGGTGCCTTAGCATCCTACTAGTTAACCTGTCAAGGTCTCTGCCTCCTCTTGGTTTCTAGCATTCAAGTTGGAGCTTTCTTGTGGTTACCACTTTAAATTTGAAAGCACACCTCATAACCAAGTGCCCAACTCCTCCTAATTCTTCTACTGTTCCTGATTTTTAATTTTTTTAATCTTTAACTACTGTAACAGAATAACACTGTGATAAATTACCAGAGTGTCCCACCTCCATACATTTCCTGAATCCTTCATCCTTCTCCATCCACAAATCTGAACATCCATTCTATGACAACCATCTGAGGGAAGGAATCACATAGCAGAAAACAAAGAATAAGTGAGTCAAATCTTGGCTTTTGAACTGAAAATCATAAGATACATACAGAACAGCAAAGCTGGACTGATTAGCTGGGGATTTCCTGGAAAGACTTTGGATTCAAAATTATAAAGCAAAACTTTTTCTATCCCTTTCCTGTCTCAAAATGCATTCCAAAATAACAAGAAGAGCAAAATACAGAATCTAAAATCTCATATTAACAAGGCTACAAATGATCTGTAAAACCAAACGGTGACATATAGAAATGGAGGACAGATGAAGGAAAAATGACATAGCAGAGAAAGGTCAAGGGTAAGTGCCCCAAGAAAGAAATCATGTGAAGCAACCAGTTCATCCCCTCAGACCCTCAGAAAGGCAAAGAAAGGATCTGAGGCAACAGAACCTTGAAAGGTAGGGCACCGAGAAAGGGGAATTTGTTGAAAATCTGTATAAAGAACACATAGACCCTGTGACAGCCATGATCCAAGATGGCCCCCAATGATCCCCATCTCCTGCTATTCACACATTTGCATTATCTTCTCCAACACTGTACCAGGGTCAGTCTGTGTGACCAACAGAACAAGGCAGAAGCAATGGTGAGTCATAAGTTATAAAAGATACACAGAAGCTTCTATCTATGTCTCAGGATCTCCCTCTCTCTCTCTCATCACTAGATCAATGGGGTAGTTTAGGACTTCTCAGCAACAATACTGGAAGCTACAAGATAATGAAGCAACAGCTTAACATTCTGACTAAAAATTATTTTCAGTCCAAAGGGCTTCCCCTGGCCAAACTAGCAATCAAGTGTAACGCTAGGATAAAGATACTTTCAGACATTTATGGACTCAGAAAGTTTACTTTCTTACACTCCAGTCTTAAGAAACTGCCAGAAGCACTTCTCAGCCAACATGAAGAACTAAATCATGAAAAACAGAGCTACAGGGTTGAGCAAACAGAGTTTTCAACACAGACAAAAAGTAAGGGACCCCCCCCCGCCCCCCAGGATGATGGCCCTCCAGCAGGCAAAGACAGATTGGAACAGGAGGACACAGAACACCAAAAGGGATGTTTGTTTGTTTGTTTGTTTGTTTGTTTGGGGGGGTTGTTTTGTTTTGGGGGGCTTGACTGTGTACAAATTTGTACTAAAAACTGTTTCAGAGAGGTATTAGAGGATGTGAGGAGGTGTGACCAGAAATACAATAAAAATAAGAAAAGAAATAAAATGACACAATATTGCCTTTTTTTTAAGATTTAATTTTATTGTTTAAGAGAAGGTGAAAGAGAGAGAGAGAGAAGGGGGAGGGCCTAGAGCAGTCTCCATAGTTGTACATCATTAGTTGTGACACAGTTTCATTCCACACAGGTGGATGTGGGGCCGCGTGAGACAGGAACCAAACCAGGGGCCTCCTGCATGGGAGGCGAGACCCTTCACTGCCGAACCATCTCAGCGGTTACCAGTTGTGCAGCAGTTCAGCATATGAGGTTGCATGGGCCGGGGCCAGGAATCCCACCCCAGATCTCACGTTTGCAAGGCAAGCACTCAATCACTGAGCTATCCTGGCATCCCCAATTATTGACTTTTTAAAAGAGTTGTTCAAGAAAGGACAGAAGATCATAGTGTATTCAATGGTGAGCACTAATAGCATAGCTGTAATAATGAAACTCTTTGTATTGTCAAAAACTGTATAACTAAATTGAAAGAATGAGAGGGTTGAAGGCATGAACAAAAGCAAAACATTCTCATCTACCATAACAGGAATTAAGTAGAGGCTGTCTAAAGTGGACAGATCAGAAGAGAGCCTTAGCCACATATTATTTACGAACCCGAAGAAAGAGCTCTTACAAAATGACAGGGGTTTCCTCTGGGGGACGCGAAGGGGTAGAGGAGGGGAGAGGGAGCCAGATGCTCTTTTTCATTAAAAGACTTTCAGTACAATTTGTCCCTGACAACGTGGATGGCACTAAGTTCCTCCCCAAGGCTTGGGCACTGCATAAGACACCTAGAATTTGTCCTGCACCAGAAAAGGGAACAGCCCCCAAACAGACTAATACGTGCTCCTGACCCAGCAGAATAGGGACTGGACATAAAAATTAAAGTTCAGCCATGGAAAAGTGAAATTCTGTTTCTTTTTTTTTTTTAAGATACATTTTTATTAGGATTTTTTTGTTTGTTTGTTTTTTGACAGAGAAAGAGAGACAGAGAGAGACAGAGAGAAGGGGGAGGGCCCAGAATAGCCTCCATAGTTGCACATCGTCAGTTTTCCACATAGTTTCATTCCACAGGTGGGTACGGGGCTGCACAGGGCAGGAAACAGGCCAGGGCCCCCGGCAAGAACTGAGCTGGGGGCACTCCCCAGTTCAGCATATGGGTCCGCATGGGCTGGGGCACAGATTCAATCCTCGGACCCGGGGCTGCAAAAGAAACATTCAACCCGCTGAGCCATCCCAGCTTTCCAAAAATTCTATTTCTAACAGGTTGAGTGAATGGACTACTATTCATACTTGCTAACAGCCTGTTCGATTGAACATTCTGCAGTGGTAGATATGTTCTGTGTTGTCCTACGCAGTAGCCATAAGCCACAGGGGGCTACTAAGCACTTGAAATGTGGCCGGGGTGTCTGAAGAATTCGATTTTTATTTTATTTCACTTTAATTAATTTAAATTTAAATAGCCATGTGTGGCTAGCTGCCATATTGGATGGCAGAGTAGAGTGTCATTCCTCCAGTCAGTCTGTCATTCAGTAAATATCGGTGTCTACTGAGCACTGGGTTCTGTTCAGGGATGTTGCACTCAGCCTTCCTTGTCTCTTTCCTCGCAGCATGTGCAGGCAAGTAGGTGAGACAGAAAACCACCCCTGCAGCTACTACCTTGTTGCAAATGAGGGTAAGTGCAATGAAGGAAAAGGAGAGGGGGATAGAAGGTATTATGTAATCGTGACCCTTAATTTAGATTGAGGCAGCCTCTCAGGAAAGAATAAAAGGCACAGCCAGGAATTAAAGGTCTGACTAAAGGCCAGGGAAGCTGCAGCCCAGGGTGTGAGCGATAAGGAGGAGCCCGCGTTGAGACTGGAGACCAGATCATAAGGGCCTCGTAGGCCGAGGGGGTGCTCTGAGCATTTATTCTAGTGACATGCGCAGAACAGCTTGCAGCAGAAGTGGCACGCACACGTCTCCGTTGCTAACAGGCAGCTTCAGGAGTGACGTGGGGAATGCGGTGGGAGGGCAGAGTGAAGAGGCACAGATGTGCAGGAGGCTCTGATGGGTGGGAGAGCGGGGAGAGGGGGCAGGGCCAGTTCCTCAGGCCAAGCTGGAGGCAGCTGGTTTGGAGTGATGTGAATCGGTTCCAGATGTTTGGGGGGAAGAGTCAAGAGAGTGATGGATTGGATGTGGGAGGGAATGGAGTCATGGATTGTAGTATAAGCATTGCGGATGCACCATTGCTGAGACGGGAACACGCATGGGGGGCACCGACGTGAGGGGAAGGGTCATGAGCTGATGCTCCAGTGGTCCCTTGGTCACTGCTGCAGACATCTGTTCTCCGCTTTGCCCGGGGCCACCAGCCAGTCTTGGAAGGAACTGGGGCAGGCAGGAGCCATTCATTCCGTTCCCAGCGGACCCTCCCTCCCCAGGCCTGTGCTTCTTCACAGCCTATTCCTCCGCAAGTGCGCCCTCTGGTGGCCCCGCGCCAGCTCCCAGTCCCCACCCGTCCATCTCATGCTGCCGTCTAGGTTTTCACAGCAGGGCCTGACTTTTTTTTACCTGGGAGCCTCACCACTACTGGGTGTCTCTCAGGAACCCCTGCCTGAGCTGAGAGGGACAGGCTGGGTCCCCAGGAGCTTGCCCCAAGTTTCCAGAACAAGGACTTCATGCTCAGGACAGGGCCAGAGGCTGGCAGTAAGGAACTGGGCCTGGGAGTGGGCTAGATTCAGAGTGAGGGGCCTGGAGTTCATTCGCAGGACAAGCTGTGACGGGAAACCTGGGGAAGAGCCCGGTGCACCGGGGCAGGGAGCAGAACAGAAGGCAGGGAGAGGCAGCAGGCAGAGAGCCGCTTTGGGAGAGCTCCTCGGGAAGGCTCCCTGGGAGGTGAGCTACGGGCAAGGGGATCTTTGATGACCTGCCTGCAAAGGAGCTGCTGGGAGGACTCAGGAAAAGCACTTCCTGATTGACTCTGAAATGCTGGGTCCGTTCTTATTCACACGGAAGAGGCGCCGCACCCAAGTTCAGCAAAACCTCACTACCAAGGACCACGCGGCCGGAGGAGGTGTGCCATGAACAAGCGCAGCCTGCTGGGTGCTCCAGGGCCCTGTGGCCCTGACCAGGTCTCCCAGGTTCAGCCAGAACACAGGCCCGGGCAGAACCCCAATGACACCCCAGCGTTTTGTGGGGATGGCGGGCAGGGCGGATTCTGGCCACAGCTCGGGAAAGAGGTATTGGCTGGAAGAACTCCATGACAATCTCTACAAGGCGGTGTGAGCAGAAGCCAGTCCTGCTTCATAGCCTATGGTCCATGCTCTCCAGTGTCGCACGTATTTGCCTCAGCATAAATGCCACCTCCTCCAGGAGGGCCTCCCAGCACCCCGGACTAGGTAAGTTCCCCCTGCCATATATCCCTCCAGGGCCCTGGGCTTGCCTCTCTCAGTGCTGATCAACTTTCTGGCAATTGCCTGTTGACTTGCCTGGTTTCACTGGATGTCACCACCATGAACTCGGGGACTAATCTGTCTTGCTCATTGTAGTATGTCCAGTGACTGGAACCTCATGGTACAAGTGTAGGCACTTCCCACATTTTGATGCCCTTTCAATAAGGGACCCGGCTCCTTCCCCAGGGTAGACACCTTCCTCCCACTGCCCACCAGTGTGAGACCTCCTCCAGGAGCTGGTAGGAACACAGAAAAGGCTGAGATTTCCTAAAAACAGGGAAATGCTGCACTAGTGGGCCTGTCACCTGTCCACTAGCCTCGCTAGACAACAACCCATGCTCACATTTGAACATCCTCAGCAAAGGATCCTAAGGTCACAGCCACATCTTTCTTATCGCAGGTTAAAACTGTTCGGACTAAGATGTTGCAGGTACATGTACTTGTATATTAAAGTACAGATTCTAACAGAAGCAACAACATCTCTTCAGCTTTACAGCTGTCAGACGCCACTACAATATTCATTGTCTTTTCTCCAGGCTTAAATCATTTCCTCAGCCACGGGAACCATCCGTTTAGAGTCTGATGTACAGCTATCACAGAGAATAACAGATACTTGCTGCTCACCAACCCTGACTCCTAAAATAAGATAATAATTCTTTTGACACCTCAGAGGATATAGTATCAGTCGGTCAAAAATGGATGAAGTCATCTAACTATATTTCCAAGACCTAGTGGGGGTTGATTTAAGCACATTTGTTTTAAAGAACGGAAGAAGAGAGTGGTGGGGGGAGGGGAGCCATCGCTGATTCTTAAACCCAGAAAAGCCATGGTTCTACTACTTGACCGCAGGCGCAGGCCATATTAATTTTATTTCAAATGCATGTATCCAAGCTAAGAGAGGTTGTCGTGAAAGGTTTAAATCCTAAATCAAATGTTCTTTCCCATAAGGTCATTAGTGACAGGCTGAAATGTTGCAAGGGATGTATTACATGATGGATGTTGGTCATTTATGCAAAGGAAAAAAATGCTACAATGAGCCTAAAGGGTCATTTCCCAAACCGCAAGGTATCCTCAAGAGGCAAAGCTACCAAGTGATGAAATCCAAATTGCGCCCTCCTTCCCTCCTCTGGCTACATCAACTGCTCATGCACTTGGCAAGGACAAGCGTCCTGCTGGCACTTCACCGTCTCCGTGTTGCCTAGCTGAGGAACTTAGAGCAGCATGTTTGAACGAATGCTCTTCAGAACCTCACCAAACCCCAGGAAAGGGAGAAGAAGAGGACCCCTATGCAGAGAGGTTGGAGGCTTTTCCTCAGATCGATGTTTATGGATATTTCTGGTTGTTTGTATAATACTTGGGAATAACCAAGGCTACCCTGCACCAGAGGTGGATGTGAATTCAAATTCCACCAGTTGGTGCAAGACCTGTCATTGGAGCATTACATAATAATACCGCTGCTGGGGAAGCCAGGATGGCTCAGTGGGTTGAGTGCTCACCTTGCAGCACCAGGGTCCGGGGATCGAGCCCCAGCCCCCACCCATGCGGACCTATATGCAGAACTGGGGTGTGCTTCAGTTCGGTTCCCACCAGGGCAAGCTTCCCATGTGGGAGGCCCCAGTTCAGCTACCCTCCGGGATGTGCCTCCCCTGTGAAAGGTCCCTGGCCTGGTCTCCACCCTGCATGGCCCCGCCCACCTGTGTGGAATGAAACCATGTTGAAAACTGATGACGTACAACTATGGAGACTGCTCTGGGCCCTCCCCCTTCTCTCTGTCTCACTCTGTCAAAACAATAGAGTAAATCTTTAAAAAATAATAATACTTCTATGGCCCCAGCTTCTGCAACAGCAATAATCAGACATTTGCAGAATCCCTGGAGTCTCTACAATCTAGTTTAAAAACCCCTGGGGAATTTGAGTCTGCATAGGTGTAGACAAGGTCAAAGCCTGACCCCACCACTGCCTAGCTGGTGACCATGGATAAGGGTGTAGTACAGTAGACAATCTTCTCCTAGTGCCCACCCCCTCCGCGATGTCCTCCTAGACTCTCCTCTTTCACCTCAGAGACTGATGATGACATTCTCATTAACAAGTAACTGTAATCATCAACTAGCAACAGGGGTGCAATAAGCAGAATACTTCACAAATAGATATGGATATATCATAGATGAAGACAATAGAGATTAGAGATAGAGATAAAGATGATAGAGAGAGAGAGCTTTACACTTTGCAAAGCATTTTCAACATATGTTATCTCACACCCCCCTCCTGACAACCTACATGGGGGGGGGGGGGGAGCAGAGGGCTATCACCCTGTTGTAGACCAAGAAGCTGAAGTTCAGAGACATGAAATAACTGGCCCAAAGCCACACAACAAAGGAGGACATGTGCCCGGACTAAGATGGGAGTTTGTGTCTGTCTGCCCTTCTCAGCACACCCTCCTGGCCCAGCACTGAGAAGTGCCCATCAACTAGCACACACCTGGATATATCGTCACTCACAGGTCACTACAAGAAGCCTGCAGTCAGCTTGTGGTCCCAGGAAAAATGGCAGACCATACCCCGTGACTACCTGGGCTGAGCTTTCAGCGGGACGGAGCACACCCACTGCCTCTTCCATAATCCCTGAACCTACTCCTTGAACACTCAAACAAGCGTTCATTCTATAGAGATAGCTTTGTTATGGGGATCTACTGCCCTTGGCTCCTCTGATCAACTAGCTTCCACAAAATTGGATTTTCTGTTCTGAAACTACATGGAAAAGTCATGATAAAAGGGTAATTCTCTATACTCATTGTAAATTGCCAGTATGAACAAGGTGTCTTTGATATCATATTCAAGTGGCATTTATATTGAAAAACGATTTGTAAGTCACAAATCTTCCGGGACTGGTTACTCCAAGCTGTATTCACAAAGCACAAAAACTAGAACGTCCAATAGCAGGGGAGCCTCTTTCCTTCTCACACATGAAGAAAACCCTTCCTTCCTACGTAGGTCTTTCCAGATCACTGGACTTAGAGGGAGGAAGCCTTAGCAGTCTCGTAAGTGCTTGGCCTTGACTAGGTTCAGGCAACACATACTCCTTGCCCAGAAGACCCCATATATACCTGTCCTTTCCTGTCAGGAGGGACGTTGAAGAAGCTCTATCTCCCAACCCCATTTTACATATGAGAAAACTGAGGCCAATGGCGTTGAAGCCCCTTGCGCAGAGACAATTGGCAATTTGCAGTAGGAGCTAGGACAAGGCTAAAGGAGACGCTGGATAAACCAAGGCAGCGGGTGTTCTTCCTGACTGACTGTATAATAATATATTCGATCATTTTCACTCCTTTCGGGTAAGCCTCACTGCTCTGTACCACCAAGCTCTGTGCCTTTACATTGCTAGAAGAAAAGAATCACATTATTAGTCTCACTTTACGGATGAGGAAGCTGAGGCTGAGTTGTCCGAGGTCACACGAGTAGTTAGTAGCAGGACAAAAACCCAAACATGGTTTTGTCTGGCTCCAGAGTGAATGTTCATTCTCCTTCCCCACCTGTGGGGTCCATGGAGCCGCTCATTTGGGTTGGTCTGGAGGCTGGAGCTCCCTGGATTTTGGAAGTATGGTCGCAGATAGGCAGCTGAGCACCTGGTCCTTGCTCTCATAGCAAAGAACTCTGCCTAGCTGTCATGGAGCCTGCAGCAGCTAGATGTCTCCTTCCCACCTGAAGATATAAGGGTCATTCTCCTGACCATTTGCCCGAAGGTGCCTTTTATGAATGGGGTCGCTGGGAGTCCCCACCTTTAACCTGTCACCACCATGCCTGAGCCCAGGTGCACACCCTTGCCTCCTCCGGCACTAGGAAGCCAGCCAACTTTAAAGACCTCTGTTAGGATTAGAAAGCTCCTGGACCAAGAAATGGGGCCAAGGTCTAGGAGGGGCACGTGACTCCTGCTGGCAGAGACGCCCTCCGGACCAGGCAGCCTACCTCCCCTGGGCCCTGACCTCCACGCTTCGGGAGTCCACTCCTTCAGAGAAACGGCAGACTGCCTCCGAGGTTAGTGGGAAAAGGAAAGCAATTGAATTTGTTTGGGAGAATTTTATGTTAGTCCTCTCTATTATCTCAACAGGGTCAGGAAATCCTCTAAAGCAAAATCAATCACAGCTATTCTTCGGGAGAGCAGCCCTTTGGCTTATGAGCAACAGACTGGTCTCTGCATGAGAAGCCTCAGCCTTGGAGCTGTCGCTGGTCGTCTTCCTGCTGGCTTGGCTCCATGTCACCCTCTGCCTTTCATAGAGCTCCTTCGTCAGCTTATGGGATGCTCCCACCCCGAGACTCTCATTAATTGATGGGACTGGAAGCGGACACCTGGTCCAAGTGGAACCAATCGGTTTCTTCTCCCAGAATTTGGGAAGGAGACCCAGAGCCTCTGAATGTGGCAAGAACAGAAGCAATATTAATCTGTCGTTTGGGGAGACAGCATTCTCTGCCACAGACTCCAAAAGCAGAGAAAGCCTAGCGGAGCAGAGAAAGAAGCAACTGATGGGTGGAAAGGAGCCAAAACGAAAGGCAGTTTGACAAGCCTTCACCCCGGCACCAGACCCTTGAACTGGGTTTGACTTCCAGAAGGAACTCAAGGAATCAGTAATCCCCCTTCTCTCAGTTAAACTGGCTTAAGATGGTTTGTGTTGTTTGCAACCAAATATTAGATCGATTCCTTTTCCTTCAGTTTGCTTGGAAAATATAGGAAAAATAGCCCACAAATTTGTTTGGTTGTTTTTATTAAGAAACAGTATGTTACGCATATGTGAAATATACAGAATACAGGGGCTGGGGGAAAGGGTTAATGCAGAATGACTACTCTAATAAGTATGAGTTTTCTTTTGGGGAGATAAAAATGTTTTAGAACTTGATATAAGTGCACAACACTGTAAATGTAGAATTGTACATTTTTGACGGTTAATTTCATGTTATGTAAATTTCAACTCAATATTTTTTTAAAAAGGGAATAGTACATCATGCCTATGAATACCAGGAAGTCCCATTAAAGATGCAGAATTTACTAATTTATTCATTCGTTAGTTCTCTATAAGTACTCACAAAGTATCTCATTCATTAGTTCATTTATTATAATTAACTCAACAAATAGATATTAAGCATTGACTACGCATGCACCCAGTACTGTGTTGAGGATACTATGTGAGCAAGACAGAGACAGCTCTTGCCTCAGAGCTTAGAGAGGGCGATTAACACGCTGTAACATTAAAGTACTGCAGGGGGCACCCATTGCTTTTGGCCTCCAGCACTCACTCCTCCCTTTCTTCCGGAAATAGAATTATCCTTTGCAACAGGGAGTGCATCTTCTGCGACATAGAAAGGAGGTTAATTCTGCCCACTCCTCCCAAGAGGTCAATCAGGATACCCCTGGCCACAATGATTGGTTCAGAAATGAGCATGTGACCAAAGCTGAGCCAATCAGAATCTCCCAGCTACTTTCCTGCCATTCCTATCCTGAAAGACCTGGACTTTCTACTGGTGTTGCTAAGCTGTAGAATGCAAATATGGGGTGCTGGTGGTCATCTTGCCCATCAGTGGAGATAATTGGTCCAAGAAATTAAGGAGGCAGAGGAAAGAGAGAGAGAAACTGAGAACCAGAGCCCTAAAATTAGCTGCCCCACTGAAGTTTCCAGTAATTGAGACAAGAATTCGCTTCCTTTTTTGGCTTAAGCTACTTTGAGTTGTATTCGATCACTTTTAAGATTCTTTCCTTGCAAGGAAGACAAGCACTGTGACAAGGGAAGTACCTGGTACCAGGCACGCTCATAGCTGGAGCATCTATTAGAAGATCACAGGTTGTATGAGGTACCTTATCCTATAATTTACATGTACATTCTAGACTTCAGTACTGAGACTGCTGTTGCTGAATATTGCTACATTATGATTTTTAAAGTGTTTTATGGCCACAGATGCTTGGGAAACACTCCACCACAGCATACTATTGCAAAGCCCTTGGAAAATAGTCTATATGGGAGATACTCCTGGGGCCTCTGTATTGTCAGAGTCTTGAGAGGATAGAAGGCTGAAGCCACACAACAGTCCTGGCAGCTCAGAGGAGCCAGAATTGATCATGAACATTGGCATTCTGCATCACATCCTTCATCCCAGCAGGACTCAGGCTGGTTCCCTAGCAACCTTGCTCCCTTCCTGTCCACCCACCCAGAATTGCAGTCCTTTCTTCCTGTGGAGGCTACTGAGACCATACCCTCATGGTCAGATTCCCAAAGTCTCAGAGAAACTACCTCTTCTCTCCATTAACTGCCATCCAGGAAGGGGATTCTTACTGTTCATCACACATGACATTTACATGCAGCTTTCACAGTTTATAACATGCTTTCTCTTTTCTTTCTTCATCAGATGCACTCTGCCACCGTATGAGGGAAGAAGCATTCTCTCCATTTTACTGATGAGGAAACTGAGGCTCAGATGTGCTGAGTAACCTGCTTAAATTCACATAGCTTGCAAACGAAGGGACCATGGCAGTAAAGTTAAAGAAGTTATCACCCCATCACAACAGACTGCATTCTACATGAATATTCATAGACCAAACACTCTCCAGCTCCAGTTTCTGGAGTCTTCCAGATTATTCTCTCATCAGTCTCACTGAAACTTTGTGCGTCTTGCTATTTTAAATGGCATGGACCCTGTCCTTGCTTTACTATCCTGGATGGGGTCCCATATCCTGCCCACATTCTGAGGGATAGCTATTCTCCTTCTGTTTTCCTTCTCATTCCTGGACACCTCAGGAGGTCACAGGCATAGGACAATGGTTGAAAAGCACCAAATCCAAGACGCCTTTTGACAACCAGAAGGTCTAGATGCCCCTGGGACAGTTACAGATAATATTAAAGTTGACAATAGCAATACACACAGTAATTCATGGTGTGACTGACAGGGTTTTGCAGCAAATACAACTTGACCCAGCAGGACTCTGCCCTGGTCCCCTGGGATAGGCTGAGGAGCACATTCCACTAAAGCTGAGGATCTTCTGGAGAAACCGGAAGCGTTTAGCAGTTTCTCCAAAGAAGTCACCGAGTAAGCAGAGGAGATGGTATGAACGTGTTCAATTCAATTTGCAATTCGGAGAAAAACTCCAGGAGACGTTCTGTCACAATGTCAGCCACAGCGGTTGTGCTACAGGGCTGGATTTTCTGAGCCCATTTGCCAACCCGTAGGAACCAAAGTCTCTCTGTCTCCAGCAGTGCCTGTTTCCAGGCATGAGTGTATCTGTGCACATGGGGACTTCTATGATTGTGTCATAGAACTTGCTGTTTGTGTAGGTTCCAAGCAGAAAAGAATCAGCAGTTTCACTTGGGTTGACCTAATGATTTGAAAAATGAAAAAGCCCATAGTCGTGGATGATTTATTTGCAACCTTTCTCGATAATGTGCTTTCCGAAGCTAACAAGCAACCCAAAAGAACAATTTGGCTTTTATTTGACAATGAGGGTGGGCCGGAGGGGCAGGCCCTTCTCCGCATCACGCCCCCCTACAGGAGGGCTCACAGCTGGCCCTTTCAAAGGCATCTTCGGCTGCCACCTGTTCCGGTCTGCACCCACCTGTCTCATTTGCTGGTGAGACTATCCTGTTCTCTGCTTCCATCTCCTCATCATGGGTTCAGGTACTCCCTCTGCTTCCTGAAGGTGCCCAGGCCTCAGGCCCAGCCTGCTACTCCACCCTGGCTTCTCAGACTTCTCAGTTCTTGCCTCTCTCCCCTCCACCGACCCTCTGGCCTCCCCAGCCCCCTTGCTCCACCCCACCAGTGCCAACATTCCACAGGATGGCAGTTGCAAATGCTTTTAAATGTCTAGGAAATGCATTACAATGGAAATGCTTGTCATTGTTATCCAGATCTGTTTCACTAATGACGTGGGCAGTCTTCTGAAAACTTCAAAAAGTCATGATGAACACACAATGCAACACACAATGCAATACAATCGTACACTTAAAGCCTGTATAACTTTACTAACCAATGTCACCCCAACAAATTTAATAATAATTAAAAAAAAAACTCAAAAAGGCAGCTCGCTGCTTTTAGGAAGAAGAGGCTCAGAACCTTTTTGAGGGCCTGGGGAAAGAGAAACCTGGGAGGTGGCAACCCCAAAAGCAGGGAAAACCCAGAAAAGGTATCGAGAAGAGTCTGCAGGGTGGGATTTGCCACAGGAGGGCTGTTCCAGGGAGAGCACTCTGAAGTGACAGAGCCTGAGGCTGGCAGGGGTTTAGACATGATTCCTTGTAGGAGGAAAGCCAGGGCTGAGAAGAGGGAAAGGAGGTGGTAGACAGAGGGAGTCAGGAGATTACGATGGGTCTCCCTCCTATGATAGGGGCTCATACAACTCCCTCGCTTCTCACAAAACAGGCTATTTCACCGAAGCAAGACTCCTGAGCTTGGTAGAGTTATGTGAAGGGTACAATATTGGGGACTTATTTATACTAAAAAAAAAAAGAAAATAATTTGTTGTTCATCTGAATTTCAGATTTCATTGGGATCCTATATAGTATCAGGCATCCCAAGGAGGGTGGGGAAACTCCCAGAAGGGATACAGAACCCACTGCCCAGCCGGGGACACATCTCCCCCACTCACACATCTCCCCAAGGGCTAACCCCACGCTACTCTTCACACAGATGAGGGACAGGCTCACTCTTCAGAAGGAACATCAAGAAGGTCTCAGGATGAATACCTAGGAGGGAGGCGTCAGCTCCCCTCCCAGGGCCCTGGCTTCGTGCTCCGGGCTCCTCACATCAGGCTGGGCTCATTGCCAGCTCCGAGCCTCAGGGTCTGGGCATAAATGATTTAAGGAGATGCCCATCCCTCAGCCATCATTGCCAGGAGGTATTGCCGGGACCCAGAGTCGCAGTCCTGGTCCTCAGCCTTTGGAAAGAACTACTGTTCCTTTTCGACTATGCAAATGATCAATGTGAATGATTATACAACTAAGTCACTATAAAAGAACAAAGTGGAAAATAGAGAAAATGCTGAAGGAAAGAACTTGACACAATGCTATTGTTCTGATATGTCTTCTTGCCATCTTTTTATATGCCTCTCTGAACTTCTTTTTACATAAATGGCACCATATCAAACAAATATTAGAGGTTTTTTCTGGGGGTTTTTTTCACTCAAGCTGTTTTTTCATTTCACATCATCCCATTCAATTCAACTTTAGTCAACAAATATTTACCAAACGCCTACTACCAGCCCCGCTTCGGGTCTAGAGCAATAAACAGGCCGGACACAGTCTCTGCCCTATGAAGCTTACAGTTCAGGGTGAGGATCAGACATTGAACTGACAAGCCAAAGAAATTGTCTCCTAGAGTCTGCGACATGATTTAATTTTAAATTCTGCTTTTGAGGAGATGTGTTCCTAAAAATGCAGAGAGAATATTTTAAAGAGTTATATTTAAAGAGTTTGTGTATGACTTTAGTGGTAAAACATCAAAATGAAAATACATATTTTTCCATGTATAAGACAGTACTTTTGTCTAAAATTGTTAGACCAAAAATTTGGAGTCATCTCATCCACAGGAGTAGCCCATGTGTTGATTTCTTAATGTTGGATTAGAAAAATAGGGGTTGTCTTATACATGGGGGCATCTTATACACAGAAAAATAAGGTATCTGCCTGATTATATGTTATTCTTGGCTCACATAAAACCGGGGCCTTCCTAGGTTCGCTTCTTAATAAAGCCCTATGATGAGTGTGGAGCCAAAACACACCCTTCTACAGCATAATATTGCTAAATATTTAAGTTGATTATAAATATTTAGTTTTATAATAACTGAGCAATGAACATCTTCATGCACGAATGTCTGTGTGTGTGAATCTGGTTGTCTTTGGGATAAATTCTATAGTCCAACTACTCCAATAATAAGTCTTGGGCAGAGACTGGGTAGTTGTACATAAAACCCATTTCCTCATCCTCCTGGGTACATGCTAGACTACATATCCCAGGCTCCTCTGTAGTCATGACCATGTGACTCATTTCTGGCCAATGGAGTGGAGGGGAGAGTAATGTGTCACACTAGTAGTCCTGAACTTGCAGGTATGCTCTTTCGTGTGCTTTCCCTTTCTTCTAAGAGTCCTGAGAAGCCACATGTTTAAAATGGTAAAGCCACAAGATAGAAGAAACCTGAGTTTCCAAAGCACCACTTGGGGAAGAGCTACTTGCTGTTGGTCAGGACCACCTATTTTGCACATTAGGCCACTGAGACCTGAAGTTAGCATCAATCATAACAGCTTGTGTTGACTGAAACAGGATTTCTGCCCCAACTGCCCACACCTGACTCCAGGCCCTAAGGTCATCTCAGGTAATAGAAATGCCCACTCCAGGTTTCCCTCCCCAGCCATCTGTGTGCTTCCCCGATTTTACCACGGGACTGGCCAGTCTTGTTCTTGGCAGTCTTCCTCTCTGACCTAAAAGCTGAGCCTTACTTTGAATCTGTCCTACCCAGCTACTCACCTGGAAAGACCCCAGTGAAAGCTGCCAGCTTCCTGCCCAGGACTTGCCTTATATCCTCTGCACCTGGAAGGCCAGACCACTCTCTTCCCATGGAGCAAAAAGAATCTACACGAGGCACAGGATAAATAACCCCACAGCTTACAAATAACCCATTCTCCAGGCTTACTGGCACTCATGCCTCCCCTGGAAACCTCTGTCATTTTGTTGCTACGTCTCTTTTTATCAGAAAGCAAAATGGACAAGGCAGATGTTTTGGAGAGAGCTGTGGGTTAATGCAAATGGAAGCCTCTGAATACGACTACCCGATGGCCTGGGGTTTGGGTCAGCAGGAGATGTCAGCTTTACGGTATCCCTCTCAAAACCCCTTCCTCCCACTGCATGGAGTGGAGTCTCTGTGGTTGGGAGACACTCCAATGTTTGTTTCTTAGAGGCTGCAGCCTGGCCGATCCTTGTGCTGTGACTGCCATCTGGTGGCAGAGAGAGCATGAGGCAGTGGGGCCTTTCTGGTAGGCATCAAGAGAACCCACCAGACCATCAGCCTCCAAAGAGCACCAGAGAATGATGGTCAATACCAAAGTCGCTTGCTCCCACTGCTTCTCAAAGCCCTTTCTTTTGCCTGGCAAAAAAGAGAAACAGGGAAGCCGGGATGGCTCAGTGGGTTAAGCGCTCACTTTGTAGCGCCGGGGACCGAGGATCGAATCCCGGCCCCAGTCCGTGCGGACCCATATGCTGAACTGGGAGCTCCCCCGGTTCAGTTCTCTTTCTGTCTCTGTCTCTGTATCTCTCTCTCTCTCTCTCTCTGTCAAAAAAATAAAATAAAATAATTAAAAAAAAAAAAAGTGATAAAAAACATTTTGGGGAAGCCGGGATGGCTCAGTGGGTTAAGTGCTCACTTTGCAGCGCTGGGGACCGAGGATCCAATCCCGACCCGGCCCGTGCAGACCCATATGCTGAACTGGGAGCTCCCCTAGTTCAGTTCTCTCTCTGTCTCTGTATCTCTCTCTCTCTCTCTCTCTCTCTCCCTCTCTGTCATAAATAAATAAATAAATAATTTAAAACACACAAAAAAAAGAGAGAGAAACAAAAAACTCCCCACTTCCTGTTTAGCCTCCTGAAAATTACATGCTTTGCAAATGATTTGCAACTAGCTCTTTTATGTCATTATTTTGAAAATAATACATCATATCATTTAAAAATTAAAACACTTTTTAAGACTTTAAAGAAGACAAGTCACCCCAACTCTACCACTCAGAAATAGCCAGTGTTAGCACCTGGGAGATGTCACCGTAAGCAGGTCCCCACGCTGCCCACACACAGAGCAGCTGCATGGCTTCCAGTTCAGGGGTTCCCGGACCGCTCTGCCACTACCTTGGGCAAGTTATTTAACCTCTGCTCACCTCGTCTTCTTGTCTGAGAGACAGGGGTAGGGGTGGCATCTCCCTCCCAGTGTTATTGTGAAGCCTCAACTCTGAACTACTCAGCAAGGTGCCTGGAACATGGCACACCTTCACTGTTAGCCATTATTATAATGGGTGGATGAACAGGCAGATCGTAAAATACATTTTTAGGAGAAGGGTGGCTAATTGCACATATTATTTTTCACATTAGTAAAAAAATAGAACTACCATATGATCCAACAATTCCACTTCTGGGGTTTTATCCCCCACAAAGTGAAGATATACTCGTATGCACTGCGACATTTATTGCAGCATTATTTACAATAGCTAAGTGCCCACCAACAGATGAATGCATTTGTTTAAATGAGATGTATATTATATACAATGAAATATTCAGCCATAACAAAGAAGGCACAACATGGACCAACTTAGAGGACATTATACTAAGCAAAATAAGTCTACTGAGAAGACAAATAGAGTATGATCTCACTCTGGATCATACTCTATTTGTCTAACAAACAAACAAACCAAGCTTGTAGATGTAGAGAACACATTGGTGTTTGCCACTCTGAGATGGGAGGGGGTGATGGGTGGGGAAAGTGGGTCAAAAAGGTACAAACTTCCAGTTATAAAATAAATAAGTTCGTGGGGGTGTGATGCACAACATGGCAACTATGGTTAATATTACTTACATATTTGAAAGCTACTTAGAATAGGTCTTAAAAGTTTTCATCACAAAAAAATCTAAATGCTGGTGACAGACGTTAACTAGACTTATTGTGATCCTTTCACGATGTATATAAATATTGATTCAGCATGTTGTACACCTGAAACTAATATAATGTTACATGCCAATGATAGTTCAAGTTTTAAATAATTGTATGGGCTGTGAACAGCCGAGAGGTGGGAAACCCATAATTGGAGACTAGGAACTGAGTGGCAGATTCCTCGCCCTCACACCGGTGATCAGCCCTGTGTCTCCTGACTGGTTCCGAGTCCCCTGCTGCCAGCATGTTCCCAGGGATGCTGCCCCAGCTGTAGCAGTCCCCACTCAGGAAGAATAGGGAGTGCTAATAACCAGCCAGGGCCTCACAGAATTAGGAGAAAAAGCCCATCCTGCTGCTGGCCCAACTCTGAGCATTCCCTGAGGGCAGAGGCTGGCTCTCACCCACCATGGGGTCCCAGCTCGTGTCATGGAGGCTCTGTCACAGGCCCTGAAGGAATAAGTGACTGGCAGGTGGGCTGGGAAGGCCAAGCTTAGAGAGTTACTCCAGGTGATGCGCCACACTGAGGGGTCACTCTGGCAGGATACCTGTTTCCTGTCAGCAGACGTGGATGGAGAGCTCACACCCAAAGCCAGCAGTAAGTGCCTTACACGAAATCGTTCCCCCCGAAAAGCTCGCTCTGATACCTTCACACAAAACTAGCCACTCCTTCCTTTGTATTCAACTAAAGCAGCTGGCACTGCCTGGGTCTCTTTCTGGGGCACCCAGTAGGTGCTCAGTCAATGTTGGGCGATCGTTCAGAACAGATAGAGAACAACCAAAGTGATCTGAGACCAGCCTTCAGGAAATAAAATTCCAGAATAGAGGTCCCCAACCCCCAGGCTCCCATTAAAAACCAAGCCACAGAGCAGGAGGTGAGCAGCGGGCAACTGAAACTTCATCTGTCTTTACAGCCGCTGCCCGTCACTCACATTACCCTCTAAGCTCCGCCTCCCGTCAGATCAGCTGCAACATTACGTTGTTATAGGGAAGCAAACCCCATTGTGATCTGCACATGAGCATTTCCTTCCCCAACCATCCATGGAAAAAATTGTCTTCCAAAAAGCCAGTCCCTGGTGCCAAAAAGGTTGGGGGCCGCTGCTCTGGAAGAAAGTCTAACAGTGCCTATCCATTGCTCTGTCCATTGCTCTGTCCAGTGGCTGCAAAGCCACTGAGGATGAAAGAAATCAAGCCACTGCTCGGTGCCCGGTGCAATGCAGGCGTCCCCTCAGCCCCAGTAGCACATGCCCTGCCCTGGCTCTGACTACCACACAACTCAGTCCACCAGTTACTCCACTTGGGCTTCTTAAAGAATGTAGGGATTAAAAGCCAAACTACAAATGCCTCTGGGATTCCGTGGCTAAGTTGAGCCGTGGGTGAGATGGCAAAGTGACACAGTGCTGACCAACAGCTACCATCTGCTTCCAGCTCCTCGGCTTCCCATCCAGAATTTGAGAATGGACCCAGAGCTTCCCGAGCAGGAAGGGGAGGCCCTGAGAACAGTCACAGGATGGGAGGGAAGCTCCTAGGAAGGTCTTTTCCCCTTATCTCTAGGATCTGCCACTTAGGAGCGGGGCATGCAAGGCCATGTCCTATTCCATTTGGGGTCTCATAGCCCACTGGAAAAAGGAAGTTGGCAGGCTGGCAAAGTGCTCTAACAATGGCCAGACTTTGGCAGACCCCCAAGGGGTTGATGGCATGGACACTTGCCCAGGACAGAGGTACATATCCTGGGGCCAATAATTCCCTCTCACCTTTGCCTCTTCTCCTCCAGTGATGCCCATGATGAGGCCCTGGGAAGCGGGAGCACAGTGCTCCCAGAAATATTCCCCAGGATCCCATTTGCCCACAGATTTGCCACTTTGGGGTAGCAAAGTCCTGAGAGCACCCTTCGATCTCCTTGTGTACTACTAGTTTGGCTTTGCAAACATACATTGGATTTTGAGTCTCGAGACCGGGGTTTAAGTCCCAATGCAGCCACTTTCTAGCCCTGTGACCTTCTGTAATACATACCCCACCTTTGGGCCTCAGTTTACTTAGAGCATAAGAGGGTAAACTACAAGCTACCTCCATGGCCTCTTCCAACTCTAACTCTCCAGTCCTCAGTGGTGACCGTAGAGGAAGAGTTATATAGAGGCTCCTGCTTAGCTTCCCTAGTCCCCAAATGGAGCAAATGAAGGACTGACTAGCTGCGTTTCCACTTACCCTGTCAACACAAAATGTGCCTGCACTTTGATTAAGGGGGGAGCTCCCTGATCTTTCTCTTTACTTCATGTAAAGATGTAAGCACAATGACCCACGAAGGTCAGGGGAGACTTGGAGACCCTCTGGGCAATCCTCACGCCTACAGGAAGGGAGCTAAAGCCCAGTGAGGCAAACGCAGAGCTGGGAGGAAAGCCCCAGACCCTGGGCCTATCCCCAGGGGATCACTGCAGGTTGCCTGAGCCATCCTATCCTTCAGACTCAGACTTCCCAGAACCACTGGGGCACAACTGGCACCAGAGGCCCTAGTGTGGTGTGCACAGGGTGTGAGTGTGGAAATTATTAATTCTAGGAATCCCACTGCATAAGAGCCCAATTATTTGCATGATCTCAGCAATGGCAGTTTCATATATTTGGAGTTAATTAAACAATTTTTCTATCTTATAAGGAAGTCAGCATAATGCAATGGTTCATTCTGTGGCTGTAAAGAAAGCAATGGACCCTGTCCACCAACACACACACACACACATACACACACACACACACTCCTGCAACTATGCCAAAGGGTTCCCAAACCCAGTGAAACCTACAAATAATCCACTGCATGTTCCCGGACCCCAGATTAAGAACTCCCGGAGAAGAAAGACCTCAGGCTTTGTAGTTAATAGTCCAAGGTTCAAATCTTAGCACCACCATGTACTAGTTAATGACTTTGAGCCGGTTTCCAAATCCCTGAACCTCTGTTTCCTCATGTATGAAATACCTCCTCCTAGCTCACAGGGTAGTTGTGGGATTAAAGGGATTTTGCAGCCTTGTAAAGTAGAGCTGTCACAAGGTTTGCCACCAATCATAATAGCTAATAGAGTCTGGGTACTAAGTGCCCCATTCTGTCCTTTATCTTCACTGTCTCCACACCTACAGGAGACAGGTGTTGTTATCATCCTCAATTCATACAGGAGGAAGCTGAGACACAGAGAGGTTAGGGCTTTGCCTAAGATTAACATTGTTTCTAAATAGAGGGCCATGTGTGGGCTCCAGAGTCCATGTTCCTGACCACTACGCCACAGCATCTCATTGAATGACAAGGTAATTTACTCCAGAAGTGTAGTTTAAAAAATAAATTAAAAGCAGAGAAGGCAGAAGAATAGACACAAACAAATCTTGTGAGGACTGAGTTGACCCAAAGGCCTCTTTGTAAACCTGCCCATTTTGCCTTTTTCTTGGGGCAGGGGCAGAAGAGCAGTGTCCTGAGGCCTGGGGACAGCAGACTACCGATAAGGTCGGTCTCAACCAGTTCCAGGGCTTGAGCTTTGAAGAGACACGTTCACAGGTGCAGGCAATGTTCCAAGATCCTTTCCAGACATCATCCCATTCGATGCTCACGATTCCTGTGAGATCCAGGCTACCACTCGCCCTGTTTTACAGACGAAGAAACTGAACCATGGGTTTTAAATCTCCTCTAACACCATAAGCTGGGGGGAGGCAGCGCTGAGCTGAACAACCAGGTTGGCCTGAGGCCAAAGCTGCTAAGTGCTGCTCGAAACCACTTTTCATTATGGCGCCGTACACAGTTTTAGTATATTTTGATGGTTAACATCAGAGGCTCTGGGGTCAGATCCAAAAGAGTGGGAGTGGGAAAGCCAGGAAGGCTCAGCATGCTAAGCACTCACTCTGCAACCCAGGAGCCCAAGGATCGAATCCTAGCCCTGGCCTGTGTGGTCCCACATGCTGAACCAGGGTGTGCTTCCCATGCAGAGGCCCCCAGCCCAGTTCCCACCCTGAGTGGCCCCCCGCCCACCTGTGTAGAACAAAACCATGTCAAAAACTGATGTACAGCTATGGAGACTGCTCTGGGCCCTCCCCCTTCTCTCTGTCTCTCTCTGTCTCTGTCTGTCAAAAAAAAAAAAAAGAGTTGGGGTGAGGGGTTCCTAAAGCTCATGGTCTGCTCCCAGCACCATGAGGCCTGGACTCTGAGGGTAAAGCTATGATGTCAGAGGCTGGGGATGCCACCTACAACGGGAATCCCTACGCTTCAGTACTCACAGGTGGGAAAAAATAAAAATGAAGGAAGTGATGGCATTGGCTGGCCAGATTTTCATATTTCAAAAAAAGGAATAGGGTATATTTTAAAAAGAACAACATTGGGAATATTGGGATAGCTCAACATGTTGAGCACTTGCCTTGCAACCACGAGGTCCAGAGATCAAATCCCGGCCCCGGCCCCGGCCCATGTAAACCCATATGCTGAACTGCAGTGCAACTGGTAATTGCTGGTCCTGGCAGTGAAGGTTCTCACCTCCCATGCAGGAGACCCCCTAGTTCAGTCCCTGCCCCGTGCAGCCCCACATTCACCTGTATGGAATGAAACCATGTCACAACTAATGACGTACAACTATAGAGACTACTCTGGGCCCTCCTCCTTCTTTCTGTCTCTCTCTGTCTCTCTCACTTTCTCTCAAACAATAATATAAAAATAAAAAGAACAACATTGATTGAACATTGATCAAACAATTCATAAAATTAATCTCATTTTAAGTGCTCTGGACTGTAAGATCTTTTGGAGGATGAAGCCTGTTTATGATTTTCAGCTGCTTGCTTCCCCAGGGACAGAAAGGCTAAACGTTTGGAATACAATAATGGTATAGCAGCAATGGTGATAATAACTGATGTTCATTAAACCTGACTATGCTCCAGGGGTCAGACCCTGCCAATTGAGTACTTCTGTGACCTCCCTGAACTCTCACAACAACCCCAGGGAGCACTTGTATCAGTTGGGGTTCAATACAACAAACTGGAACTCTGGGTTTGCTTGCTTTTTAAGACTTATTTTATTGTTTGAGAGAGGTGAGAGAGAGAGAGAGAGAGAGAGAGAGAAAGGAGCAAGGGTCCAGAGCAGTCTCCATAGTTGTACTTATCAGAGTCAGAAATGCATATCTAGGAGCCTTACAAAAACCAGAGACATGCCAATCAAGGCTGAGCAATGGTTCCTGACCCTTCACCTGGGATCTAGGGCACAAGACCCAGAGGACTGCCCTGAGGACAGGCAAGAGGGAGCCCCAAGCAGTGGTCATCAGAGAGACACTTGCCCCTGACTAGCTTATCTCCGATCCTTGGGGAGCCACTAGTCTTCCTTCATCCTTACAAATCTGCCCTCTAGACATGGCGTCTAAAACCCCAGTCAACAGAAGTCTGATTTTCCTTCTTCTGGGTCTCCAACACAGACAAGGAGACAACATTTAGGGGAAACAAGAAAAGCTATACGTTCAGGCCAGGTCTGAAGTTAACTGAATTTTCCCTTTTTCTTTAAACTCTCTTTGCTTTTGATGACTGCAGGAAAGCATGAGTGGTCCACAGGGGTTATCCCTTAGCCAAGCATCTTAATCTTTGCTAATTCAGAGCCATAGCAGAGCACGCGTGAAAGAATCGGTGGATAGTTAGATGAATGGCTTCATCGGCAGATGGATGAGTTGGTAGATAGATAAGGCTGTAAGGAGAGACAGGAACAGAGAATAAACCTTTAACAGTCAGCCAGCAAGGCCAGAACTGAAACAAACACTATCTCGTTCAAAATGTCAGGGAGAGTATAGCGTCCAGGGGTGTACACTGAAGAATATTGAACTTGCCAGAAGAAACAGCAACAACAAAAATAACAGTCATCCAACTACCAGAGGGCAAATGAAATAATAATGAACCTCAGTAATTAGAAATAGAAAAGGAAACCAGATGCAAGGAGAGAGCAATGAAAAAACCTTACCACTTCTATCTACCACCAGGTTCAAAGTCAAGTTCAAATCCATCAGTAAAACTCCTGAGAGGAGACAGCAGCTGCAAGAAATCCTGCTGAGGTCCCCAAGTCCTTGCCCTGCCTCACCTTCCCTGCAGCAGACACAGGCTGATCCCTGTGTGACCATCTGGCCACTAATAAATCCCCTGTACTTCCTCTGTGCGCTTTTAGTGGCTGGTTGGCTGGAGGGGAAGAAGGGTCAGTGTCAGCGTTCTGGCTCCAGCTCTACCCCAGCCCTCTAAGAGGAGAGAGGACAAGGGACTCGTGGAAGGTCACGAGAACTCTTGACAGACAAGGGACTTGAAGTGCGGTCTCCTGACTCTTGGCCCAGTGTAGACACAGTGATAACAAATGGGTTCTGGACCAGAGAGAGCTGAATATCTGAATTTCTAATGTTCCTACGTTTCAGTGTCCTCATCTGGAGACAGTGTTAGTCCCTTCTTCAGGGTGTTCGGAGGGGCCTGAAATGAGATCATCCATGTAAAGTGCACAAGTCCCTGGCACAGAGTAGTTGCTCAATAAATGTTGCCTGGTTTCATTTAATACCAAATGAAACAATACAAAGACTGTCAAGACAGAAACAGCTGTGCCAAGGAAAGAAAAGCAGAATCCAGCTGATGTGGAGTACTGGCTGAGGTGTGTTCCTAATGAACAGTGACTGCATCCGCTAGCTTTTGAGGAATCTGGGTTCACTGGGATGCTGTCATTGTTCCCTTCCGGCCATGTGGCCCAGTCTGAACGCTCTCAGTGTATCCGTCTAGGCCACGGCAGGCACTAATATCTATAAAGAGGGAGGAAGCCATAAATGAGAGTCATTAAGTTCTTACTGACTGCTGAAAAGTAAATTAGAAAAAATAAACAGAGCTGAACATTTGTGTAAACCTCAATCTTTTTGATGTTTTTCAATTAGCAGAGCCCATTTTTCATGGGAAAAATTAATGGCTGTCATGGGCCACCTGGCCATGGAAGCGAGTGATAAATTTGTTTTAATGGCCAGTGTCATATCTCTGGATTTAGCTAGGCATGACTAGTTGCAGGCCATCTGGGGTGGGAGGAGGCGAAAGGGAGGGAGCTGTGCCAGCTACTGTGGTAGGCTCAGATGCACACCCTCCCCGGAATGTCCTCCATGGCCTGGTGAAGCTATTATCCTCATTTTAGACATGCGGTTCAGAGAGGTGAAGAAAGTTGCCCAAGGTCACACAGCAGATGTGCAGGGCAGTTGATTCTATATTCTGTGTCTATTCCACTGAGCTGCATTGTGCAGAGGGATTTAGCAGGAAGGTGGGAAGTGTCTGGGAAGCTCTGGCAGGGAGCCGGAAGTGGGGGTGGGTGGAGCAAAGTGCTGGGGGTTGAAGTGGGAAGAGCCCAGCTTCAGGAACCCTGGTGTAGGAGATAAGTAGGTTGCTGGGGGCATGGAGGTCTCTCTCTGAATAATGGAGCATCTGCCACTACACAAGGGCTCCCGTCTCTGGGAGGACAGCAAGAGCCAGGCAGGAACCAGGCAGGATGTCTGTTTGAGGGCCCTGAGTTAGCAGGGGTGCTCGGTGTGCCTTCAGTAAGACCGCTGAGCAGTTCTGAGAACAGGGCACTGGAGGCAGACACCAGAGTCAAGGCCTACCTGTGAGGCTGAGGCAACCCCTCGAGCATGTGAGAGCACCAAAGAAGCCTTGGTCTGAGCCCACCGTTTCAACCTGGAGCTGGTTTCCTGGGCAGTGAGGGAGGCCCAGAGCTTGCATGTGAGGTCAGAGGCCTCAGCCTGGGCAGGGCAGGAGCAGGGGGGCAGAGCCTGGATACAGAGCCGGGGGGCGGAGCTGGGATGCAGAGCCAGGGGGAGGAGCTGGGATGCAAAGCACCCCTACTCACCCACCTACTCCAGCCCCTGCTTCCTTCATGCCTCCATGTGCAGAGATGGTAGCTGCCTTGGCTCTAATTTCCCGGGCAGGTTGCAGAGAACCTCTGGGCTGTGGAGACAGACCTCCCAGTGATGATA
Source organism: Craseonycteris thonglongyai (assembly GCA_004027555.1). Classification (NCBI taxonomy): domain Eukaryota; kingdom Metazoa; phylum Chordata; class Mammalia; order Chiroptera; family Craseonycteridae; genus Craseonycteris; species Craseonycteris thonglongyai. The sequence continues at coordinate 34,388 of PVKE010004163.1, forward strand.
CACGTGTGGGCTTCCTAGACTGAGGGTAGGGCCCCTGGCCTGATGCCTGCAGCTGATCTTCCTTTTTGGTCGTGCACGAATGAACGAGAGAAGAAGGAACCTGCCAAAGTGATTTTTTTATCTTAAAGATTTTTTCATTTCAAATAGTATTTCTCCAAGGCACAGGGATCAGCCTGTGTCTGCTGCAGCGTAGGTGAGGCAGGGCAAGGACTTGGGGACCTCAGCAGGATTTCTTGCAGCTGCTGGCTCCTCTCAGGAGTTTTACTGATGGATTTGAACTTGGCTTTGAACCTGATAGTAGATAGAGGTGGTAAGGTTTTTTCATTGCTCTCTCCTTGCATCTGGTTTCCTTTTCTATTTCTAATTACTGAGGTTCATTATTATTTCATTTGCCCTCTGGTAGTTGGATGACTGTTATTTTTGTCGTTGCTGTTTCTTCTGGCAAGTTCAATATTCTTCAGTGTACACCCCTGGACGCCATACTCTCCCTGACACTTTGAAAGAGATAGTTTCTTTCAGTTCTGGCCTTGCTGGCTGACTGTTAAAGGTTTATTCTCTGTTCCTGTCTCTCCTCACAGCCTTATCTATCTACCAATTCATCCATCCGTCGATTCATCTAACTATCCACCGATTCTTTCACGTGTGCTCTGCTATGGCTCTGAATTAGTGAAGATTAAGATGGGGCCTCTGGGGGAAGCCGGGATGGCTCAGTGGGCTAAGCACTCACTTTGCAGCGCTGGGGACCGAGGATCGAATCCCGGCCCTGGCCCGTGCAGAACCATATGCTGAACTGGGGAGCTCCCCCAGTTCAGCTCTCTCTCTGTCTCTGTCTCTGTATCTCTCTCTCTCTCTGTCAAAAATAACTAAATAAAAATATATTTTTAAAAAAAAAGATGGGGCCTCTGACAAAGCTGGAAGGGCAAACGCAAGTTGGATCGAGGGCAAAGTGAAGGCCTCCCCAGATGTAGACCCAGGACCCACAGCACCCATGAGGACACTCCACCCGGTCAGGCATGAGCTGAGAACAGAGCTCTTGGAGTCCTGGGGCAAGCAAGTCAAAAAGGCATCAGGAACCCTGTCCACCAGTAAAACATGACTAACCAATCCTACGGTTCAGAGCAGGGGTGTCCAACCTTTGGGCTTCCCTGGGCCACACTGGAAGAATTGTCTCAGGCCACACCTCAAATATATGAACACTAACAATGGCTGATGAGCTAGAAAAACATCGCGCAAAATGCTCAGAATGTTTTAAGAAAGTTTATGAGTTTGTGTTGGGCCTCATTCAGAGCTGGCCCGGGGGCCGTGGGTTGGACGAATTTGGTTCAGAGAAAGAGAAACGAAGGAAAGGGTAGCAAAGAACCAAGTTCACACTGTAGAACGACCCCAAGCTCAGAGGTGAGATGACACAAAGTTCCCTCCTCTACAGGCCAAGGTGGGGCCTGGGGAGAGGAAGAGAAAGAGCCCCTTCCATTTCTTTTTTTTTTTTCTTTTTTGTTTTTGAACTGAACTGGGGGCCTCACCACATTCGGGAAGCGCACCCCAGTTCAGCATGTGAGTCCACCTGGGCCGGAGCCAGAGGAGAAGGGGCTGGACCACCGAGGAAGCGGCACTATGGAGGAACTACAGTCACAAAGGCAGTGATGGAAAGTGAACGGATTCCAGAGGTATGATCATACCCGACTGCAGATGGAAACGGCAGCGGGGCCGAGGCTGCAGTTTCTGGTTTGGAGAAACAGAGGAGGGTGCCCTTGAGGAAAGGACCCTGTCTTACCCGTTTTTGAATCCCCCCAGCCCAGCATAGATGGAGCATGGCTTAGGATCAAATTCAACCTGTCTCTGTGGAAAGAATAAGAGGATGAACAGAGCAGCTGGGGTCTCAGCTTCATCCTGAGACAGCAGGCTGCTCTGAGACTTGATTCAGAAGCCTTATGCTGCAGCCGTAGTGTTAGCTCATACTGGACCTGTTCATTTTGACTCCTAATCACATAAGGACCAACCAATGGCAGCTGTCTCTATCATAGTGCTTTTGGGGAAATCACAGAAATGGAGATCATTCACTGAGGAGGTCATCGTATTACAGCTCAGTCACCTGCATTATCACAGACCTCAGGCCTCAAGAGGGTGTTAGGAATTTAGCCTGGAAACCTGGTCTTCTGATTTCTGTTCCAGTGCTCTCCCTCTGTACCACAGGACATGGGCAGTGAGGGCAGAGCTACACACAGCCCAAGACTCTGTGAAGACCTGCGATGGCCAGCGGTCTGACCCCTGCTCATGAACTTGGTTTGTCCACCGCTCCTAGTCTACAAATCTTGGTTACTCACCCACCTGCTCTTGGATTTCAAACACAAAGGCCAATACACACAGAAATAATATGTACAGGCTATCTCTTGAATTATTTTTATTTTTCCCCAACTTTATTAAGGAATGAACAGTAATTGACAAATGGAATTGTATATATTTAAAATGTACAACATGATGACCTGTGAAAGGATCACCAAGATTAAGATCATTAACACATCTTGATCTTATGTTAACAACTGAACCCACAAGTTCATGCAGCCTAGAAGTAGCTTAGCCGCATGGGATGTGGCCCCAGACCTTCTGGGCAGAAAGAGTAGGGAAGAGGTTTCCCAAGGAGGTGACGTTTAAGCCGAGCCCTGAACCAGAGTGAGCAGGAATTAGCTTGGGAAACAGGCAGAGGACACAGAACTTTCCAAGTCTTAAGGTAAGAGAGCCTATGGTGTTTCCATTTGGTTTGCAAAACCCCATTTAGGTGAATGAAAAGAGGACTTCTCCAGAACAATGATCTTGGATCATATTGATCTAAGTAAGGGTGATCAAGACAAGAAAAAACTCATTACATTTTCTGAAGGCTGATAAGTATTCCCCTCTCCAGGAGAAGGGGGGAGGGGGAGAGAGACAGAAGAAAGAGGAGGAGGAAGAGGAGGAAAAGGAAGTGGGGGTGAGGGAAGGAGAGGGAAACAAAGAAGAGGAGATCTAATCTTTCCCCTGCCCAATATTCCAAAACCCTATTCTGCAGATTACTAATCATAACAGATACTCCATAAAAATAGAGTTCTAAGACCAAATAAATTTTGGGAATACCTCATGCTATATCCACCTCTGAATAATTCACTCAGCTTGTTAACAATTTAAAGACCTTGAGAAGTCCTGGTGTAAAGAGCCTGGTTTCTCCAAATTCATTTGACTACTTTTGCATGCAATGCCTATTTAACACCCCACAGAACCTACAACAGGGAAAGACCGCCATAAATTAATTTCAACAGCCACGTGGCAAGTGCCCACTCTGACATCAGCCCTAAGGACCAAAAGCTATTTAATAAAGCAGTCTATCACTACAAGTGTCCTCTGCAGCCCCATAAACATCACACATGCCCTGGTCAAGCCCAGAGCTTAAAGTGCCCATCCCCAAGTTGAGGGCCATGCAGAATGAAGTGCACGCTCACCATTTGATCCCCGGGAAGGAGAAGGCAGAGGCCTGGCTGGGGCTGGCTTAACAGAGATTCACTTCCTTGGCATCCTTTGGAATGGATATCCTGCATGATTGAGCCGGGCTTTGTTCAATTCTCAAAGCAATTTGCCAGGAGTGAGAAAGGAGTGCTTAGTAAAGCAAGTTGGTCAGTCCTGGATGATTACTTCTTATTCCAAAACAATTACTATAAAGGTAAAATGGGTTGTGTTGCCATAAAAAAAAATATGACTCTCTCCAAACAATGACACATGAATTCCCAACCAGAGCCACCAAGGCCACCGCCAAAGGCAGGCCAGGCACAGGGAAGATGTTTCCGCCCTGTCAGACAGTACCCATTTCACACCATTCAAACAGACAGACAAGGGAGGGCTAGATAAGTGGGGAGCGTGGGGAGTGATGGGGTGCCCTGGAGACTAGTACCTATTAGCAGTCTTCGCTCATCCCTAAAGACAGCCCTGCGGAGGCAGTGATGACTTCTTCCACCTGGGCCCCCGGGCCCACTGAACCTCCTAAAAGAATAGGGCCAAGCAGGATTTCTCAGCCTCAGCACTGCTGACGTTTGTGGTTGGGTAATTCTTGGTTGGGGGCCGGGGGGCTGACCATCAATGTTTCACAGCGTCCCTGACTTCTAACCCCGAGATGCCAGTAATAAGCCCTCCCCTCCCTCAACCTGTGACAATCCCAACGGTCTCCAGACATTGCCAAATGTCCCCAGGGGAGTAGGAAGTGGGCCAAATCACTCCTGGTTGAGAACCACTGGACTAAAGAAATACGGGCACAGGGGTGGGTCCCACCAGGTCCCTGGATCCAGCACATTTCCAGGAAATCGCACTCAAGCCTGGCCCAGAGAGCCAAGGGGCATGTGTTCAGAAGCTGTTCTGTCACCCTTTTCTGGGCACTTAGGGAACAGGAGTGGCCTGAGTCCCTGGACATTCTGCCCAATGGCTGGCATCGCAGCCATGGGCCTGCCCTGCCGAGGACAGTCAGCACAGGAGAGAGAAGCCAACAGATGTCACTCAGGCTTCGGACAAGCCAAGGAAACCATTCCAGGCAGCCGCTCCCCTCCCCCTGCTCCTGCCAGCTCCCAACCCTTCCTCCACTGCTGGGACTTAAAATAGAAATGTGTCTTGTGAGAGTTTGAGGCCCAGTGGCAAGAGTTTGAGAACTCTTCCTCAAAATAAAAGCTGCTCATTATTCCTTCAGTGGCAACAAAACAGATGATGGTGCTATGGAAGGACCTCAGTCTGTTTCCCACAATTTATAAATAACCTCCCATTAATATCCAGCAATTACAGGCAGCAGAGGGGCTGAATAAATGCCTTGGCTCAGAGCTGGATGCTGTGGGCTGAGCTCCCACACTGACATCTGCTCGAGGTTGCTGCTTTTCAGTGGGCCCTCATTTTCTCTCCACCGTAAAAGGAAGACAGTAGCAGTACCCACCTCACCTAGGTTCAAACGGGATAATGTGGATGGGAGCACTTTGCAAATATATGGCGCCAGGCAGATGTCGGTGGCTTTTATTAACTCCAGAAGTATCATGAAGGTTGCAAAGCAAATCCATTTTAACTGGCTAAAAGTAGTTGCCGTGCAGACATTTGCAGAAGAGAAGACTGGCAAGGAATCCCTGCTTTGAAGGAATGACTAAGAACAGCTCAGCTGAAAGAAACAACCAGGACAGTATTTTTAAGATTTGAAAAGCACATATTAAAACCCCTCCAACTCTTAGGTACACTGAGAAAAAATAGCATGGCTCATCCAAATGGTCCTTTCTGTCTCTTTTTTCCCCCCAGTGCTTTAGACCCTTATTCGCTTCCCCGCCCCCATTCACCTCGTTTCCATTGCTGCACAGGCCCCTCAAGTACACTTACCTGTCACTGCCAGCCTCATCCAGAGGCCTATGAAGCATTTAACTGCTCATGGCACCGTACCAAGCACTGCAGCGAGGAAATGACTATTGGTGTAGGAGGGAGGGAGAGGGAGAGGGAGAAGATGAGCAGAGGAGGAAACTCGGCCTGACCTCTCTGGGACGTTGACCCTCAGGCTCCCACAAGCCTGCCAGGGTAAAGGAGCGCAAACTGTGCTTGGGGAGCTGGGTGTGCCAGGCCCAGCTTGCTGCCTCTGATCTGTGCAGCATCGCTAAGGAGGGCAGCCTTTCCCAACGCGCGTGCCCTGCGAGGCAAGTTCTTTCCCTGCGTCATTCATTCGTCCCACGTCCACTGTGTTGGCTCCATGTGCCAGACACTGGTCTTGGCAACCCTGAAAGCAAATAGTTACACAGTGCCTGCTATGTGACCCTTCTTTCTACATGAGCACTCATTTAATTACAACTTTATAAGGAAGATGTTCTCGTTGTCATCTTAGTTTCACAGATGAGAAGACTGAGACTAAGACGTAGAGTTATCACCCCAAGTCACAGTTCGTGGGACAGGCAGACACTCGGCAATTTGGAAAAGGCTACAATGGGCCTAACCACTTCCTTTTGCAGATGCGGAAGCGGAGACTCAGTTTAAGTAATTGTCAAAAGTCACACCCGAGGGAGCTGAACTCGCACAGCAGACAGGAAGTCGCCTGAAGAAGGTGTCGTGTGACGGATCATTGTGAGCTGCTTCAACCTCCGCCAATCAGCAGACACCCAGCCCCACACCAGGAAGCCCTCGGTGCCCAGACGGTGTCACCTGCACCGTGGGCAAGCGCGAAGTCTCATTGCGGATGGCCACTACTGCAGAATGACGCCCGTGAGAAAGGACGGTGGGGAGGTGTGGCCGAGGAGCAGTGGGGAGGGCCCCTGGGACCTGTGTCTGGCATGGACAGCCACCACTCTCTTACAGGCCTTGCTTGGCCTGGCCAGACAGGTCCTGAGGCCTTGAACGTGCTGCCCAGAAGTGACCCGGAGGCCGACTGTCCTCTTAGGCGGGGGGGCCCCTGGAATCATTCCCGTTTGAGGGAGGGTAAGCTTATGACACCTAGTTTGCTCACCTTTTGAGCATACTCTAAAGAAAATGGGGGGGGGGGGTGTATCTAACCACTATGCTATACACCTGAAACTAATAGAAAATAATATTCTATGTGAACTGGAATGAAAACACTTTTAAGGAAATAACATTTTAAATGCTGAATCAGAAAAAAAATCCAGAAAATGAGAGGGAGGAGGGAGGAACATTGCCAAGAAGCTACACTGTTCCATGCTAGATGCCGAGCCTGCAGTGTAACATGTAGGCGTCCTAACAACTTTAGGAGGTAACTCTCCTCCCTCCCCCATTCTACAGATGAGAAAACTGAGGCTCACAAAGATTACGACACCTGCTCAAGGTAAGAAAATAGCAGAACCAGGATTTAAATGCAGGTGAGTCTGACCCCCAAGCCCCAGAGGCATTTATTTTTTTATTTTTAAGATTTATTTTATTGTTTTTGACAGAGAGAGAGACTGAGATGGAGAGAAAGAGGAGGGCCCAGAGAAGTCTCCATAGTTGTACATCATCAGTTTTCAACATGGTTTCATTCCACACAGGTGGGCAGGGGCCGCGCAGGGTGGGAACTGGGCCGGGGACCTCCCGCATGGGAAGCCCACCCCAGTTTAGCATATAGATCTGCACGGGCTGGTGCTGGGATTCAATCCTCGGTCCCCAGAGCTGCAAAGCAAGCCCTCAACCTGCTGAGCCATCCCCGGCTTCCCCAGATGCACTTAAATGCAGTTGGGAGCAGGCAGCAGCTTGGTAGAAACTTTTTCTCTTCTCTCTGCTTTCACATAAAAGTGATGAAAATTGGATGCTTTGGGACCTTACAGAGAACTAGCAATGGTAGAGGAGGCACCTCTCTCTTCACACATGAAACACTCAGCCCTTCCCATGTTCCTGAAACCCTGTGCTAAGAACACCTCTAGAAAGATAACACTGCACCTCAACTGTGGACACATGTAGAAAAATATCCCCAGGGTTAGCTTCGAATATGAGGTTTAGGTTTTATTTTAATGGCCATTTCTATAAATAAAATGACAGAAGCAACACTTTCTGAAATAACAGAGAGGGAATTTTGTCACCTGGACGTCTTAGAAGCCTCGTGGCTCAGACAGAGCCGAGTGCACCAGCAGCAGAGGCGCCACCTTGTACCGAGGCGTGACGTGGGTACACGGTTAGCATACCAACGTGAGCAGGCTCCACAAACAGCCCGTTGTGTAGACAGGCTGTGAAAGCAAACATCTCGTTAATATTCTGCAGGGCTACTCCTGGGCTCACATTTCCTTTGGGGTGTGTGTGTGTGCGTGTGTGTGTGTGTGTGTTGTGAGATTCAGTCACCCTTAGATGGGCAAGTAACTATGAATCACTCCATCAATTCACAGAAGCACATGGGAGAAGAAATTTGCATGTAATGAATTCACCACCACCCCCAACTTTGCACCAGGCACTGTGCCTTCATTAGCTTGTATGGAGGCTCAACCTGCCAACTGGGCTATATCCACTGCTTTTGCCCGTTTACAGATGAGGAAAGGGAGCCTCTGAGAGCTTAAGCTACCTGTACAGGACCACGCAGCCCATCCATGGCCAAGTCAGGACCTCACTTTTGCTGCAAAACTCTCACTCATCCTCTGCATCATGCTACTTCCTCAAAAAGATACAAAGGGAAGGGAGCAAACACTGACGGGTCCCAGCCAATTGCCTGTTATTTGCGCTGGCTGCTTTACAGGTTCCGTGCTTACAACGATCCTGCAAGGCAGAGCTTATTATGCTTGCTTCACAGATGACAATGAGCATGAGAAATTGCCACAAGATCAGCCGTGATCTGCACTTAGCAGCGTTTGACTCAAAATCCTCGAATGTTTGCACCACACCATCAATACGCACTGACACACTCTGCCCCTCTTCCCCCAAGCCCCACCTCCCCTTGCCTCCCACCCTCCCCACCCTGCTCCTGAAGCACTGACTCTGGGGAGGTGAGAAGCAAGGGCAGGAGCCAGTGGGTCCTTTGGGCAACAGCACACAGAAGGAGCTTGCCAGGTGAGTGTCTCCATCAACTGTGGTGAGAAATGATGGACTCCCAGCCACAGCTATGAATGCTTTTCATTTATGGAGCGGCGCATACACACTGGATACAGGAAGGGTGTGCGCTAAGAGCAGGGATGGCCCGATAATTGCGCTCACTTAGCTTCCACGGTCCCATCTGTAAAGTGTGGTCCATTCAACCGCCCCTAAAGGCAATTGACCCTGGAGACAAGGGGGTCAGGGGAGAGGTGGTTCCCGGAGAGAGCAGCAGCCAAAATCATTCAAGCATAAGGTGACCAGATTTTAACATTGGTAAAGCGGGACACCATTGACCTGGGGGTGGGGGGGGTCTTGATTAAAAATTTGGTCTATCTCCCGCCGTTCCCTAGCTTGTCGTACATTCTTTCCAAAAATCAGGACTTTTTTTAAACACCACGGGACGCGGGACAAATTGTTAAAAATCGGGACTGTCCCGCCAAAAGCAGGACGTCTGGTCACCTTATTCAAGCACCAAGTGGCCAAAAAAAGTTCACATTAGACTCTTACCTCAGACTTAACGGGTCTGCTTGTCTTTGCACATCTAAGCCAAACAAGACCCAAGCAGGAGATTTGTAGCGAAGAAAGTAGTAAAGGTTTATTTAAGGAATTGGCACCAAGCCCAGAGACACAGGTGAACTAGTGCTTACAAAAACCTGGCTCTCCCGTGGCTTCTAGTGGCCAGGTTATTATATAAGGGAAAAGTCATTAATCATGGTTACTATGGGAGCCGGGGTCAGGGGCTCTACTGATTGGTCAGGGCTAAGGCAGGGGACCATTAATCATGGCATCAGGTCCTGGTGTCAGTCTGGAGCTGAAACATAACTGCAGCCAAGCAAGGTGTTACCTTTGTTAGACTAAAACCTTATTCTAGTTTGAGGTTTGGTGATAATATCTTGGTCATGGTTAATAGACCTGAAGCTTTATTCTTGAGTTTGACACTGACCAGAACCTAATGTCCTAAGGGCTTAACAATTTAAAAAAGTAAACATACAGGTAGGAGGTTCTGGGGGAAAGAATGTGAGTTATAGTTCTATCGGGCTAAACAAAGCTAGCTTGGATTAAAGTAAAATGCATGCTAAAGGAAGTTCATGTACAGTTACAACTGTACAAACTCATCTTATACACTTGCCTTTCCGACTCCACCCCCCCTCCTCTCTATTTTAAAAGATCCATGAATGTTCTATTATAATTTCTAGTCTGTTTATTTTTGCCTAGATAGAAACCAATTTGCTTTAATTTTTCGTCAGATTACATTATGCAATTCTCGGTTTCAATTCTCTATATCTATTTAGGGAAGCATCTCAGAATAATGAAACATGTTTCTAAGTAAGTGCTTCAAAAATGAGGCTCCATCTTCTTGCAGGAGGCAAGAGGTCTCTGCCTAGTGTCCTGTCACCTTCTGTCTTTCCTTTAATACCAGCACAGCAGGCTGCCTTGAGCCATGACTCCCTGTCACATTAGCCATCCATTTTTTGTTCATTCCCTCATTCACTAAAATTTATTTATGGTTTAGTTATTTATTTAACTATCACCGAGTCATAGACTGTGTTGGTTGTTTGGGAAATATGGTCACAGATAAGCAAAAAATAGACACTGTCCTTCTCCCTGTGGAATTTAAAGTCTCGTAAAAGAGAAAAATTAATCACATGCAAAAATACACATATGTAATTAAAAAACACAAGAAGGACCTGGAAGGAACAGTCCATGATGCTTTAAGTGCAGTTTGTAGAAGGGCCTGACCTGGTTTAAGAAAGTGATGTTTGGGGGAAGCCGGGATGGCTCAGTGGGTTAAGAGCTCACTTTGCAGCGCCAGGGACCAAGGATCGAATCCCGGCTCCGGCCCAGGCGGACCCACGTGCTGAACTGGGGAGTTCCCACAGTTCAGTTCTCTCTCTGTCTCTGTATCTCTCTCTCTTTCTGTCAAAACTAAAATAAATATAAAAATAAAATATTTTTAAAAAAGAAAGTGATGTTTGATATGCTATGTAAAGAACAGGAGGTGGGGCAGTGCCAGGACAGTTCAGCAGTTGAGCTCTTGCCCCTCTTGGGCCACATATAAAATACATTAACACTCACGATAGCTGATGAGCTAAAAAAAAAAAATTTTTTTTACCAAAAAATTTCATAACGTTTTAAGGAAGTTTACGAATTTGTTTAGCCGTCGTAGGCTGCATGTGTCCTGCAGGCCACAGGTCAGACAAGCTTGTTCTAGAGAAACAACCAACCTTGAATCCTAACTTAGCTATTTAAGTAAGTGGATAGCAGAAAGGTTGATCTTTCTGAGTTTGGTTTCTTTCCCCTGTGAAACAGAAAAGAACATCCATTCAACAGGGTCATTAAGAAATTCCAACTGGGGTCGTGGTGACGACAAGGCTCTGTACACCAGTGGGTCTTGTGACTGCCAGCAGATCTGCGAGCTCCTCTATCCTCACATTCACCTCTCAGGACTGTTTCCCCTGCCCTCTGCTCAAAGGCGCTGTGGTCAGCGGACTTCCTCAGAGACCTGCTGAGACTGTCACTTCTCCCTTATTCTGAGAAGGGAATGATGCATTCCAGCCCCAGAATTTCAGCTCAGTGGACACTCACCCTGGTAAGCATGCCCCAACCCTATTCATTCATTCATTCATTCATTCAGTAGTGAGGATCAATTCATTCATTTGTTCATTCATTTAGTGAGGATCAATTCAGTCATTCATTCGTTTAGTGAGGATCCATTTTACCATGGCCACTGTTTGGGTGCTGGAGGTAACAAAGTTAAAAAAAAAAAAAAAAAAAAAAAGGCAGCAGCCCTTTCAGAAGCCTATGGCAGCGGGGAAATAGCTACTAGACTAATCCTATAATAAGACATGATGGGCGCTTAGGACAGAATGGCAACAGAGAGGGGGAAGATTTAACCAGGAGTCCAAGAGGTTCACAGAAGCAAGGAAGCTTGAAGAGGACCTGGGACAAATGCAGCCAACCTGTCTCTTCACGGGGATCACGAGCAACAAAGAAGTGGTGAGCACAGGTGGGCTTTCTTGAATCAAAAGGAGCCACATGAGAAAACAGAAAGAGCCTCTTCCCCTTCTGCTCCTGTCAGGGTGGTTTCCTGTCCTGTCAGAGAATTTGTCATCATAGAGGAATCAAACGTTCTTGGATTGACAACTCTCTCATGCATGTTCTTTTAAAAGCATGTTGCAAAAAACAACAACATCTGGTGACCTGCTAAGAGCTATAATGCACTGGCTTCATTTGTCTTTTGCTTTCCCTTTGACTTGAAGTGGACATACCTGATATAGACCACACACGCTCATAAATTGACAGCCACAAACCCCAAGCTGAGCAACGTGGGGGAATGTAAGTACCTTTTTTTGTAATAATCACATACACACAATAATCAAGGGACAGAGAAATTAGCAAACTCCAGGTTACATTCAAAACCCCATCCCTGGCATTTAGTTGAAAATATTAAGTACCTTCAAGGCAAATCACAGAAGTGGCTGAACAACATCTACTGCAGTATTGAATGATAATTATAAATCTTAAAACCCTTGCGGGGCCATTCCTGGCTGGCAACCAAATGGTGTTTTATGTTTCTGAAATTGTGGGTGCTTCATTGTGTCTAACAGTATCAGTTACCAATAGCATGCCTCCATGTCTGAACTTGATCCATCTCTTTCTGTCATTCAGGATGTCCAGGGACCTGTCTGAACAAGCATACTCTTTCTGTAAAAGTCCAGACAGCAAATATTTTAGGTGGGCTGACTATCATGTCTTCTGGGTGACTACTTACCTGTCACAATAGGGCAAAAGCAGCCACAGGTCAGCAGTAAATAAATGAGCAGGTCTGTGTTCCAACAAAACTTTATTTATGGACACCAAAACTTAAATTTCACATAATTTTCACAAGTCATGACATCGTCTTCTTTTGGTTTTCTTTAAGCTATTTTAAAGATTTATTTTTATTGTTTATGACAGAGAGAGAAGGGGAAGGACCCAGAACAGTCTCCATAGTTGTACATCATTGGTTTTTCCACATAGTTTCACTTCACAGGTGGGCGCGGGGCTGCACAGGGCAGGAACTGGGCCGGGGTCTCACCCTGGTGAGAACTGTGCTGGGGTCACTCCTCAGTTCAGCATATGGGTCCACACGGGCCGGGGCCAGGATTCGATCCTCGGTCCCCAGGGCTGCAAAGTGAGCACTTAACCCACTGAGCCATCTCGGCTTCCCCCTTTAAGCCATTTTAAAAGTTAAAAATCATCTTTTACCATAGCCGTTCAAAAACAGGCAGTGGGTAGATTGAGCCTGCCGGCTGTGGTCTGGGCATCTGTGATTTTGACTGAATTGGGCTAAATTGGAACGATCTAAAGAGCATAAACTTTGCCTTTTCACAGTCCTTATGCCTGGCCAGACAGACAAGATCCTTAAATTAACCTCCCTGGATCTCCATTTCTTCTCTCCAAAATGAAAATAATCAGAGGATTTGGGTGAAGATTGAATGAGGTGATGTCTGTAGACAACATGACCTGTGCCCCACTCTCCCTATTCACCTGATCTCGCCCTGAGCAATTTTTATTGTTTGTTTCCCCGGATGAAAAAGTCCTCAAAGGAAAATGTTTTGCCAAGGTGGAAGAGGTCAAACAAAAAAATGGCAGAAGCTCTAAAAGGCATCCAAATCAACAAATTCAAACACTGTTTTGGGCTGTGGAAAAAGCGTCTCGATGGGTATATTGCATCAAACAGAGAACTTTGAAGGTGACTGAAGTTTAAACATGTAAGAATAAATACACAACTTCTTTTTTTTTAAGTATTGTTTTATTTATTTATTTATTTATTTATTTATTTATTTATTTTTGACAGAGAGAGAGAGAGAGAGAGAGAGAGAGAGAGATACAGAGAGAGAACTGAACTGGGGGAGCTCCCAGTTCAGCATATGGGTCTGCATTGGCCGGGGACAGGATTCGATCCCCGGTCCCCGGCGTTGCAAAGTGAGTGCTTAACCCACTGAGCCATCCCGGCTTCCCCTATACACAACTTTTTATAAATAAATTCCATGTTTCTTCTGAGATACTGGGGACTAGGGCTTCAACATATGAATTAGGGAGGATAGAATTCAACCCGTAACAACCACTCGTTACATCCCACCCTTCTTCCTTGCCCTTGTAGGTTTGCTGTTCGGGCCTCTACCCTAAACCAGGGTTGGAGACACCACACCTGGCCACAGCCCCCTCGGCACCCCCATTCATAAATTCCCCCACAACTGACCATTTCTGACTCTGACCAGACTTCAGCTCCAAGTCCCTACCAAACATCACTTTGCCTCTGGCCCATGCCCTGGTTCCTAGAGGCACGCACAGGATAAGACATCCTGTAGCTGGCTCCCTGTACCCCCTATTTTTTGACCTGGGTGGCGTTTGCCAAATATAATAATAATTCACTAAGCCATATATGTTTTATGTGTGGGTATTTGTATCTGTGTTTTCTTTTTCAATAAAAAATAATGTTTGCCATGCTAAGTAAAGATAGTAAATCGGGGATTTTCACATAGAGTCAATGAGAGTGTAAACTGATAAAGGCAATTTAGCCACACCATCTATATTTCAAATTAATATTGGTCCCATGTGTGTCATAGGGACAGAAGAAAATAAAAAGAAATGAATGTGACTGAATGGATAAGTGTGAAGTACTATATTAACATAAGATAAAAATAAACTCAGGCTGACTGAGTACCTACTAAATGTCAGGGACAGTGCTATGTGAGACCCTTTAAATACATCACCTCATTGAACCTTCACACATCTCTGTCAGATAATCATCATTTCAGATGTGGCAACTAAGGCTCAGAGAGGTTCAGGAACTTACCCAGGGTCATCTAGCTAATAAATAAGCTTTTCACTTCCAAAATTAACACGCCAAAGGTAAGAGAATAAGGAAGCACTACTGTCTCCCCTGCCAATGCATCTGACAAAAAGAAAGATGAAACCCAATGCTTTTATTGAACAAAGTGGAATGTTCTTGGTGATATATAAGCAAGCAAGAAGCCCAACAGCCTTGCATGAGAAATTATCCTTTGTAGAATGTGCAGTAGTGTGAAAACTCATTAGTATCTTTTTAGTGAGATCATCTATACATTACAGTAGTTGTTATAAGAATTAAATGATTCTGCAGTTTTCAAATGTATAAACTTATGATAGGTCTTATTTCAAATTGGAGAAACTCCAAGTTATTTCATTCAATAAGCAACTAAGGGAACACCGAGCTGAAGACTCAGGACTCCCACAGGATGGATGAACCTGCCTTGTAACCCTTCCTGGTCCCTCCTGAGACAGACCTGCATCCCGGCAGCCTCTGAGCAACAGCGCAAGGTCTGGCCCATGAGTTTCTGGACCCTAGAGCACAAGGTCTAATTCTGGCCGGAGGAGAAACAGCAGGAAGAAAGAATTCACAGACATGGAAGTCGGGCAGGTTGACAGATACTCAAGGGAAATCCCTTCTTCCCAGAGGTCACTCTGAGAGAGGAAGCAGCACTGGGCTCAGAGGCAGGACACTGACTGGGGTCCTGACTGCCGTTTCCTGGATATGTGACCTCAGATCAAGTCATTTAACATTTCTGTAATTCAGCTTCCCCAGGGGCATAAAAGGGTTAATAACACCTGCTCTGCCTACCTCCCAAGGCTGCAGTAGGATCAGACGAGAAAATGATAAAAGCTGGCATTTATTGAGTGCTCCCCATGTGCCAAGCAATGCAATCCACGTTTCATATACTGAAGTAGCTCTTACTTCTCCGCCAGGCCTCTGGCGTAGCCTTTATGTTCTCCCTCTTCTATAGGTAAAAAAATTGAGACTTGGAGAGCGTAACTAATTTGTCCAAATTAGGGCAGGCATTTAAAAGCAAGTAGATTGAGTCCCCGTCCTGTGCTCTTAACTGTGAGGCTATAGTACATCCTGGAGCATGTCTCTAAAAGGACTCCATGTCTTTAAAACTGTGCAACAGAAGGCCCACCATAGGTGCCGAAGTGACGATGGGGGAAGCCGGGATGGCTCAGCAAGTTAAGAGCTTGCTTTGCAGCCCTGGGGACCGAGGATCGAATCCTGGCCCCAGCCCATGCGGACCCTTATGCTGAACTTAGGGAGTGCTTCCCATGCGGGAGGCCCCTAGTTTGGTTCCGCCCCCCCCCCCCCATTCATCTCCTGGCTCGAGGGGGTATGGCTCCCATGCAGGAGACCCCCAGCCCAGTTCCCACTCTGCGCGGCCCCCACCCACCTGTGTGGAATGAAACCATGTCAAAAACTGATGACATACAACTATGGAGACTGCTCTGGGCACTCCCCTCTCTTTGTCTGTCTCTGCCTCTGTCAAAAACAATAAAATAGATCTTTAAAACAAAAGTAGGAAAGCTGGGATGGCTCAGCAGGTTAATTGCTCGCTTTGCAGCCCCAGAGACCAGGGATCGGATCCTGGCCCCGGCCCATGCAGACCCACATGCTGAACTGGGGTATGCCCCCAGTTCAGTTCTTGCCGGGGCCTATGTGGGAGGCTCCAGCCCAGTTCCTGCCCTGCGCAGCCCTGTGCCCACCTGTGGAGTGAAACTATATGGAAAACTATTGCTGTCAACTATAGAGACGGCTCCGGGTCTTCCCCCTTCTCTCTGTCTCTCTCTGTCTGTCTCTCTCTCTCTCTGTCAAAAAACAATAAAAATAAATCTTTAAAACAAAGTGATGGAAGGACAGCTCCAAGCAATGACTGAGGGATGTAGGTAGATTCAGGGATATAGATCCTCCAGACCTTCATGACAGAACAAACTGGAAATAGCTGGAGGGCCGTTGTATCCTCTCCCTACCCCAACACTCCCTGGGAGACCATCGGAGATGCTCCCTGGAGAGGAGAGAGTGCCTTGGAGTTTCCAAGGTTGCATGAGACAGCCCACTTTATGCAGAAGAAACCAGAGGACACTTCCCAGACACAAACTCAAGGCCTTTGTCCTCCTGCCAGTGATAAGAGACAGTGAGCCCCACCAAGAATCCTCACAGAGAGTGGAGAACATGCAGTACTGTAGTAGAAAGAACATTAAAGTGCAATTCAGACACTTGGGTTCAAGTATCAAGACCTGGATTCTAAATCTAGCTATGACTTTAACAAGTTGTGTGACCTTGGACAAGTCACTCCTCTGTCAGAACCAGTTGGCCTCTGTTTTCTACCAAACACATCATTCCTATGGCCCTATAGTCTCTTCCCAGCCTGAACCACAGGGCACTTCGATGGAGAAAGAGACTTAGCACTTATGAAGTGCCTATTGTGTGCAATGTACTGTCAGAGTCTTTTAAAAATAATGACAGCAGCAACATAACATACGAGGGCTGCCCAGAAAGTATCCAGCCATGTAACCGTTCTTCTTAAATTGACAATGGCTGGATTTTTTCTGGACAGCCCGTGTCTATCAAGAGTTTATTTTACTCTGTACTGGACTCTGATGTGCTAAAGTGCCTTATGAATGTTACACCAAGAAAAGTTATAACATTCATGGAAATGGGGAAAAAAATATTCCTCCATGCCCTTTCAAAGTCATATCAGAGCATTGTCTAAGAAAGAGTCACTGTGGCATTCTCTCTCACCAAACTGGGAGTGGGGAGGACAGTGGATGAGGCAGAGGCAGCAAAGAGGAGAACCCAGGAGCTTCTGAGAGGACTCAAGGTTCCAAATAAAGAAAAGCACTCAGAGATGCACAGGAAGTCTTCACAACAGGATGGGAACTCCCATACAGAGGATGGAGGGCTGGCCTCGGGAGAAACGGGGTGAGGTAGCAGGAGGGACTGGGATGGAATTCTCCTCCTTCTCCTGGCTAACTTCTACTCACTCTTCTGAACTCAACTTCAACATGGCTTGCTCAGGGAGCCTTCCGGGACCTTTTGGACCAGGTCAAGTCTCCCTTTTCCCTGTCCCCAAAGCACTCTACCCTTCCCCTTAGGTCACACTTGTCAGAA
Organism: Craseonycteris thonglongyai; assembly: GCA_004027555.1. NCBI lineage: Eukaryota > Metazoa > Chordata > Mammalia > Chiroptera > Craseonycteridae > Craseonycteris > Craseonycteris thonglongyai. The sequence goes on from PVKE010004163.1 coordinate 51,858, forward strand.
CCTGTAATTACCTGTCTAATATATAACTTTACCTCCATAAAGGGAATGGACTGTATCTGTCTATGAGTGCCAGAAATCCAGCATGAACAACATAGTACCTGACATATACAGGTTCTCAGCTGACACTCATTGGGTGGATGGATGGATAGATGGATAGAGGGAAGGAAGGAGGAATGGGTGGGTAGATGGATGGATGGATGGATGGATGGATAGATAGATGGATGGATGGATGGATGGATGGATAAATAATTTGAAAGTCCAGATGAGGGCAATAGGAAGAAGATATTAGATTTGAGGAAGGAAGCAAGAGTTTGAGAGAGAACAGAAGCATATAAAAATAACAGTATATTATTTTACTGGAATTTCTGGGAATTTGATTTTATTTTACTATGCCAAATTCTATTTGCTTTCTGAAAGGAAATGAGGACCTACAATGAGTGGATTTTATCACCTCTTATCTGTCACTGAGAAAATGCATTTGCTGGCTGCTGGCTGACTCAAAGTTTCACAGTTATTTTCAACTCATCATCTATTTTAAAACTATTAACTTGAGTTTTGCCTCCGGCTACCTACAGTTCATCTCTCCTTATGCCTCAGCATTCCCTCTCCAGCACTTCTTTACAATGTAACCTCCAAAATAGTCCCAATCCCAAACATTCTGATTATGTATCTCTCATATGGAGCAAACATTGAACTAGACTTTAGAGATACAAAGATGAATACTAGCAGGAGAGAAATATGTTAACAAATACTGTGAAGAAAGGGAAGCAGAGGGGAGACTGCTTTCCCAGGGGAATTAGTACTAACTTCTCTTACACACAATGTGAATCATACAACTTTTGTTGTCCTATTGTCAATAAAAGAAATCAACATCGTAGTATAGCAACTAAAAAAATAATAGGCATAATTTTTCACTCAGTAGGATATAAACAATATCTAGTGGTGATACTTCATCACTACTTAGCTGTCAAAGACAAAGATGGGGAGGGGAACTCTCATCTACTGATAGTGAAATGTCATTGTCTTAGTCTTTTTGGAGAACAATTTTTATCTAATTTTTCAATAAAAATTTTCAGTATGTTTATCCAGTAATTTTACCTCCAGGTATCTCTCCTGGAGAAATACACATGGGTACAAAGATACTTGTATAAGAAAGTTAATGGACATACTACAAACACATAGACAGTGTAGTGTAGAATTATACACCTAGAATCAATGTAATTTTTACTAACCAATGTCACTCCAATAAATGTAACAGTAGAAAAAAGATATTAAAAAAAGGAAAGAAAGTTAATAGCAGCATTGTTTGTAATAAGACAAAACAGGAAACCACCCAAATGTTGTTAGTATCTACTATGCAATAGTTACAAAGAATGAGGTAAATCTATATGTACTGTCCTATCTGCTGGATAAGTGAAATTAAGTAAAAATGGCCTTTGAGTTCCCTCTTCTTGCTCAAGGCCCGCTTACACATCTCAGAAGTGTACTTTCTCTAGTTTTACTCTTGATAAGCTTCTTTTTCACCACTGTTAAAAAAAAAAAAAATTAATACTGAGTTGGAGAATATTACAATTTCAACCCATTACCATCAAAAAGTAAAACAAACAAAACAAAACATGGTTTTTAATGTGTACATGTACCTGTGGTAAGCATGGTTGTTTTTTTCCAACAGTCATTCCCTACTCCCCCTTCCTCCTTGCAGACAGAATGCCCAGAGTTTTGTTTTTTGTTTTTTTCAAGCAACAGCCAGAAAGCCATGTGCTCAGCCCCTGGGATAAAGCATAACTGATCTTATGGAAAATCGGTCCTCTTTGCCAGGTCTGGAGGTGGGGCCTGTGACCCCATTCTGCCAAGGAAACATGAGGAAAAGTCTGCAAGGAAACTTTCAGGACACACTTTCTCGTTGAATCAAAACGAAAAGCCTTGCCGAGAAAGAACCTGTTTTCTCCCTGTCTCCTTCCTTCTGGCTTGGAACACTTATAATGCATCTCGAGGATGTGGGACTTGAGGTGCAGCAGTCATTTTGTAGCCATGAGACACAGGTAAAGAGAACCACAGAAACACTAACCAGAGACGGACAATTAGTGGAGCCACCAAATGGATTCTGAAGTCAGTCAGCCACCTCTACACTCTTTTTATATATATAGGCTTAGTCTTCTGATTTTTTTTTATTTTTTAAACTTATTGGTTATTAAAACTATATCGGTTTCAATTGTTCAATTCTGTAATACCTCATCTCTATATTGCATTGTGTGTTCAGAAGGACATGTGACCTCTAGACTTCTTAAACAATAAATGTCTATGATTTAAGCCACTATTTCTCCAGTACTGTTTCGTGCATCTGAACACATAATTGACTCAATAACAGCAAAAACTTACTAGCAAGATATGCATCAAACTATTAATCCCTTGGATAGGAAGAAAAAAGAGAACTTCCACTTTTTTAAAAATACGTATTTCCAAACAATATGAGTATTGCTTAGGGCAAAAATTGGAGGGGGCAGGGGAATACAGCTCAACTTTAGTAACTGTGTATGGTCTACATACTTGGGTCCTAATTGCCTGTCTTTTTCTACGCCCTGGTTCATGTGTATTTTCTCTTTACTATGTATTTGGAAAGCAACTTCTAATCTTATGGAAAGGCTATGTAAACAAGTGCAACAAAGGGCATATATGTATTATAATAGAAGTCCATCTCAGTCTTGCTAGATGTGCAGTTCGAAAGGCACGAAAAGAAAAGGCAAGAGGGAAGCATCAGCAAAAACAAAGGCATGGGGGAGAAAAACAGCTGGCTCTTTCAGGGAAATTTCAGATAATTCAAGATTTCTGGAGCGTAAGGTGAGTGAGAAAGCTGAAGGGACAGGAAGAGGCAGAAATAATGGGCCTCTCTACCCAGTGAAGGTGCCTGTGTATCATCTTGTCCCTGACCATGCTCATGATGATTACAATGACAGTCACTGAGAGCTTGCTCTGGGCCAAGTGATGTTCTGAACCTAACTAGTCCTATCAGGCAGATCTGTTTGTGCCTGCCTTATCGGCATAAGTGTTTGGAGAGATGGAATGCTGAAGAATTTTAAGCAAGAGTAGCATGTTGAGCTTTGTATTTTTAAAATACACCCCTGTACATACTCAAATATTTACAGATAAAATAACACATCTTGGCTTGGCTTCAAAATAACCAGAGTTTCTGGGTGGGGATGTATAGATTCCCAGGAGCTCATCATTGTTGAAGCTGGCCGAGGCAGCCAAGGGAGGTTATTATACTAGTCTCTCGTTTTGGATGTTTGAAGTTTTCCATGATACACTGCTATGGGGAGATCCCATGGAAAACATGAAGTAGGAAATAATGGCAGCAGTTAAGGGATTCACAGGTGGAAGCTGGTAAGAGCTGGGGACATGGCCAAATAGGGGAAAAGGGGGTTTGAAAGCAAAAATTGCTTGGTAACTAGTCTTTGTAGTGGGGCTAGTAGGGGCAGAGAAAAATCACAGGTGTAGATTGTCACTAGATTAATGAAGAAGCTACTAACATCACAGGGAATACAAGAAGTTTGGGAAATTAAGGGAGGGGTGTGGAAGTGTGTTCAGTTTTGAATCAGGTTTGGTGGTGGCAGGTTGGGCCTCTCAATAGAGGTTCTTTCATTGATAACCCTCTAGTATATCCTAAATATAAACATTTGCTTATAAATTATCTACTTGACCTATGGTATAAATACATTATGAAACAAAACTACTTTTGCACAGCATAGTTGCATTTCCTTCCCGTAATCTAATAGGCAGTATCTCATCCATGTAAGGATGGCTTTAAGATTATGTTCAACCTCTCTGAACCTCAATGTACTTCCCTGTAAAAAAGAATGTATGTATTACTTTCCTTACAGAGGAACAATGAGAATTGCCTGAGATGATATGTACATCCTGACGTCAGCACAAGTAGGCACCAGGGGCCCCATACTCTCCCTTCTCCCATACATCTTGCCCCAGCCTGTTCCTTCTACATTGGAATTACGGAATAGACAATGCTTTTATTTCTTGTGTGATGTACTTGGAGATGGATTTAAGTGGGATCCCAAATAGCTTAAGAGCTGATTGCAGGTGTGAACAGCACTTCATTTCACGGGCATCTGCCTGCTTCCATCCCATGCACAAGCTCAAGTGTGAAAATGGTCACAAACCCTGAAGCTGGTCACTTCATTGTGTGCAGGCTTTAGAAAGGGTTACATATCCTCACCAGAAACACACACATACAGCAAGCAACTTCTCACCTATTTGTTCAACTGGAAAACAGTTCAGTAGACTAGTAATTCTTTTTTCAATATTAGCAATCAGTGGAATACACCAGACTTCAATGTGTCAATTCATCACTCCCACATAAATCAGAGTATGTTCTGTCACTCTGGATGGCAAACTATCACTTCAGAGATCAAGATTGCCCCTCAGAAATAAGCAAGAGATATGAGCCATTCATCCTATCTTAGCAACTGCCAATAGAGAATTGTGTAAGTTCACGACGGTGGCAATGAGATACCACCTCACACCTGTGAGAATGGCTATAATAAAAAAGACAAGGAATAACAAGTTCTACAGTGTCTGGAGAAAACGGAACCCTCGTACACTGCTGGTGGGGATGCAAACTGGTATAACCACTATGGAGGACAGTATAGGGATGCCTCAAAAAATTAGGAATAATTACCATTCGACCTGGCAATCCCCCTTCTGGACATCTACCCCCCCAATTTGAAAACCTTAGTCTGCAAAGGTGTATGTACCCCAATGTTCATCGCAGCACTGTTCACAGCAGCCAAGTCATGGAAAGAGCCGAAGCATCCTTTGATAACTGCAAAGCTGTGGTTCATATATTCAATGGAACATTACTCAGCCATAAGATGAAATATGGCCATTTACAACACGCATGGACCCTGAGATACACAAGCGAAATAAGCCAGAGTGAAAAAAAACAAAGAACTGTATGATTTCATTCACATATGGAATATAAAACTAAAAGCAGCAAAGATTCTGGGTGGTGAGCACATGATGCAATGTACCGTATAGACAATGTAATGTAGAATGTACACCTGGAAACAATGTAATTAATATCAATTAATGTCACCCCATAAATTTAACAACAAAAAAAGGCAGCAAAGAAACAAAAATTCATGGACACAGTCAATGGTTTAGTAGTTTCCTGAGGGTAAAGGGGCTGGGGGAGGAGGAAAGGGGACTCATATGGTGACAGAAAGAGAACTGACACTGGGTGGTAAACACACAACGCAACACACAATGTACTGTAGAACTGTACACCGGGAACCTATGACATTTTTACCAAACAACAGCACCCCAATTTGATTAAAAAAAAAAAAAAAAAATTAGGGGAAGCCAGGGTGGCTCAGTGGGTTGAGCGCTCACTTTGCAGCACCAGGGACCGGGGATCGGGTCCCGGCCCCGGCCCGTGTGGAACCATATGCTGAACTGGTAGCTCCCCCAGTTCAGTTCTGTCTCTGTATCTCTCTCTCTCTCTCTCTCTGTGTCAAAAATAACTAAATAAAAAAATATATATTTTAAAAAAAAAATTAAGGATAAGTTCATTTCCGTGGCTCTCATCTCCATAGTTATCTTGGCACTGGTTACAAGAAGCAACGCGAGCCTGACTCAATTTCCCAGTTCCTGTAGTGAAAAACATTACACAGGATTGACAGCATCTGTTTATAGTACAAACAGTACATCTATCTTGGAGATTAGAATTGGGAATTCTTTATTCTGCTTCTAGTTGAGTATAAAAATGACCCAGAGGTGTTAACAAAGTAAAATCAACTCTGCTTCCATAAAATTCTCACTAAAATGATAAATTCCTATAAATCTTTCACTCTGAAAACCATATGCAAAATAAGCACATATAAAGCTGGGTGTCCATTACTGAACCAAAGGTTTAGCTGAAGCTAAGACACAGTAGTGCTAAAAAGCCATAAAAAGCCTTGCCTTCTACTAACATAATCCAATGCTGCCCTCTAGCAACCCAAGAGAGAAGTAACACTAACAAGCCAAATGGACTTGGGAATCTGAAATGTTTACTACCATTTAAATATTTACTATGAAAGACGTTGCTATAAATGGAGGGACGGGGAAGAGCATCTAAATTGTATGGCAATAGCCCATCTTATAGTAACAGAAAATGTCCTTTTAGAAAGATGCTGGGATATGCGAACACAATCCACACCTATGTAGCTGCTCTAGGTCATCAGACCTGGAAGGGCCTTGAAAACCACATGCAAAAGGCTGAATGTGAACTGCGATCCCTCACCATATACCAAAATTAACTCAAAATGGATTAAAGACCTCCAAATAAGAAAGGAAATAATAAATTGCATAGAAGAACACATTGGCACTAAACTTATAGACCTGGGATTCAGGGAGGACTTTATGAATCTGACCTCAATGGCAAGGGAAGTAAAAGCACAAATAAACAAATGGGACCTTATCAAGCTAAAAAGCTTCTGCGCTTCAAAGGAAACCATCAACAAAGCAAAGAGGCAACCAACCAAGTGGGAGAAAATATTTGCAAACAAGGCCTCTGATAAGGGGCTAATGTCAAAAATATACAAAGAACTTGTACAACTCAACAAGAAAAACACAAGCAATCCAATTAAAAAATGGGCAGATGACCTTAACAGACACTTCTCTCATGAAGACATACATATGGCCAACAGATAGATGAAAAAATGCTCCATTTCACTAGCAATTAGGGAGATACAAATAAAACCCACAATGAGATACCATCTTACACCTGTTAGAATGGCTAAAATCAACAAGACAAGGGATAACAAGTGCTAGAGCACTTGTCATAACTGACCTGTTTCAATACAGCCAGGTGCGATCTGTTACTTCTCAGCGAAGAGCCAGAGCCATTCTTTGTCACTGGAAGAACTTCCTCTTCTAACCTGAATTTTCCATGTTTTAGCAAAAAGGAGGGGTGAAAGCTCTTAAACCTACTTGATATTTAACTAAGGAGTCTTAAATATATGGTACAGTGTCAGTCTTTCCTAAGAAATACAGACTAGTTTAAAGCAAGGTTTCACTACAACTTAAATAAAAATTTGAGGTAGTATTTCCAGAATAAGGAGTGGCTAATAATTAGTGGTAAAAGTATAACTGGTTTTCACTTGCCCCTTTCCCTACAAATAACAATGACAACCATTTAAAGTACTAAGCCCAGAAGTCTTTTCATTTCCATAATCACTATTCCAGGAAAAGTTGGAATTCATTCTGAGATCTCCTCACTCTCACAGGCCGATGAGAACCTCTGTTAGCTGATACTCTGAAATGTGATCTATGCTGGGAAAAGGGGAAATATTAATCAGGGTTAACTATGAAGTATGCGAATATCTGCCTGTATTATTTCTGGCTACAGACAGGGATTTCCAATCTCTCATGTTTAGTCTTAAGAGAAATGCATCCAAGTCAGAACCACATACATTTATTTTCAGACAAAAGTTTCAATGTGTTTATTAAGACATTTCTGTTAACTTAAATAAGCATGGCTGGCTCCAAAAATCATTATTCATTCATCATCACACAGTCAGGAAAGCTTCTGAGAAGATATATCAGGACAGGCTTCTCTTGTGACTGAACTGAATCTGAGGGAAGAACAGGAGAAATTATACACTTGATTTATAAATTCTGATCATCAACAAACATTTAATGGCAACGTAATTTTGGGAGGCAGGAGAGCTGAACTGCTTTCCCCTCCTGGCTAACATTTTACTCAACATTCCTCTACCTTCAAACATTCTTTTCCTTATTTAAATCTTAAAAGACCAAATTAGTCAACTGTGATGAACAGGCCAACTGAAAAGTTCAACCTCAGAACTGCTACCATATCTATGTCAAAGATCAAGCCATGGGAAAGCAAGCATGCCCCACTTTAAAGTTTGGGCAGCAAAACTAATGGCCAACCATTAACTAATTCTGTGACAAGCCACTATTAACTAACTACAACAGGGCAAGTCACTTAAAATCTCTCAAGAAACATACACAAAATAAGAGGATTTGCGCTCATGCAAGCTTTATATTATATCTGAAGATACTTTTCTCTCACTGTTAAGCCTATTCTTCTTTGTGATTAAATGTTTAGTAATTACAATTTTAATGACCATTATGGAACACAGTATTAGAGAGCTGATCTCAGAAGAAAAGAGCCAGACTGCTGTGATTTGGGATAAGACATTCCCAAGGAAGATTCAAGTCCAACCAGGCTCTTCCTAATCTTCCTCTATCCCACTCCCCTAACTGAACACACAGCAACCCACCAGCAAAGAAACAAAGATCAGCTAACAGCAATGGGTATAAGCTGAAAACCCAAGGGAGCAATTTTAAAAGATTTTCTTACTTCAAATAATTGCTTTAGAAGTCTGAGAAATGGTGCAACCTGAAAAAGTAAAAGACAAATCATCTAAACAACTTTGCAATTACCCAAAGTAATGTCAATCAGATCACAGAATGACAGGAATATTTTAGGAGGGAAAAATGAAATCACAGTCCTTCTCCCAGGGAGCTAGGCTAAAGACTCCTTAATCTGACACTGTGAAGGATCCTAATGCTAATATCTCAGATTTTGGATAAAAGCATTAAGCTTGTCCCAAAGCATCAAATTGGGGTCTATGAAATATATCTGATCAGCGACACCCAATAGAAATGTTCAGTCCAACCCACGTGCTAGAGACAGTCTCACTAGAGAGCAATGTTCTGATGCAAACCCTAAGGGCCTATGGGGTCTACTTAAAGAAAAGAAAAATTCAATCATAATAAACCAGAACTTTGGAAGAGAATTTCTAAGTGCAATAAGACTCTGCATTCTGTAATAAAATCCAAACTGAACGAATCACTCCAAAAATGATCTGAAATGAGAATGATGGAATATATCAATTTTCCAGGTATAACCCACTTTCATTTCAAAGCAAGTAGAACTTGAAACCACATATTGTTTGCTATATTCTCTTTTCACAACTAAATCCTCAAAATCAATTTACACGCCTCCTTTTCTTTACTGCAGATTTCATTTTATTTTGAAAGCAGGCCTTCCCTGAAGCATACAAACATAAACACAGGCTTCTGTGCAGCATTTACTACCAACACAAAGGAGCAGGAAAAGGGGCTGTGATTTACATCACAAGTTCCAGCTCTTCAGTTCTCCCTGAAGAGCCACTGTCACCCGTATCTTCTAGCAACAATGCGATTAGATTTTTTGTTCCTGCTTTACAGCCACATAAATTGAGCGCAGAAAAGAACCTGGACAGAACATAACTTTTGGGTATCTTTTCACTTAACATCATTACAACTAGCTGATAGCTGCAAGAAGAAACATCTTTTCAAAAACTCATTTAAATCTAATGAAATAAACATCAAATTATGAAATCAACAAAGGTTAATCTAAACATAGGTACCAGAAGGTGGCAATAGTATTAAAGTGGCTACTTTTTCTCAATTAATAATAATTGTAATTGATTAATAAATTATAAAATATGGGAAAGCTGGGATGGCTCAGTGGGTTAAGCACTCGCTTTGAAGCCCCGGGGACTGAGGATCAAATCCCGGCCCCGGCCCATGTGGACCCACATGCTGAACTGGGGTGTGCCCCCAGTTCAGTTCTTGCCGGGGCCATGGCCCAGTTCCTGCCCTGCATAGCCCTGTGCCCGCCTGTGGAGTGAAACTATATGGAAAACTAATGTCAACTATGGAGACTGCTCTGGGCCCTGCCCCTTCTCTCTGTCTCTCTCTGTCAAAAATCAATTAAAATAAATCTTTAAAAAAAAAAAATTACAAAATAAACTGTACATAACTGTAGAAGTGGGAACGTAACAATAGTATCTCTTCACATTTTCAATAGAAGGCTACAGGCATTTCTGACTTTTAAACACAAATACCTACCTATACATGAGGGCTTTGCCTTTTTCATTCCCCAAAGCAAAATATCCACTTCTGGGAGAAAAATCCATGGTATGAACAAGAGAAATATTCTTCTTTTTAACGACTGGGAAGTTTGAAAATACTGTACAGGAAGGAAGGTGAACCTATAGGAAATAATAAAAAGCTTTAAATTGCAACAACTGGAAACTCACCTTTCTTAAATTTTAGTCTTCAATCTAAATTTTTGCTGGAACAAATGCAGCATACATAAGTACAGTTAATTCTACTGATGTAGCAAAATATTTCAAAACTAAAATTTGATTTTCAATGTGCTATTAACTGAGAGGGAAGGGAGGGAAGAGAAGAATGTGTTTTCTTGATGCTTTTAATGCAGCATCTAGCATGGTGTCTGGGAGACTCAAACATTCACTGAATTAATACATGAATGAATACATGAAACTAAAGTGAAAAGTTAATAAACATCCATTAATGCTCCAAGTTTATGACCACAGTAAAGAATACTAAAATTTGGCCCCAGGACACAGATACTTTAAACATTATGAAGAGTCTGACTTTTATATATGACTGAAACCTAGGCAAAGTTGTACCAATTATTCCAATATCATAACAATTTCTTTTATGCTTTTATTTTTTGACTATGTGATACATTCTATGCCTTTTGCAAACCTTCCTCGAGGAGAGAATCATGAAAACCTAGTTCATCAAGTGAAACTGTGTTGACTTAGAGAGCCAAAAACTCACCTCAAGGCCAGGCCTAACCATAAGGAGGGACACAGTCTCCTTCCCATAGAAACTACTCCGAGGAAAAATGAGCCCAAGTCCAAAATAGGCAAGACAAGTCTCACCCAGTTTATGGATAAATAAAACCCAACCATGGAAGCAGTTGCCTTAAGACTAGGATTTTAACAACCCTTGCTTTCCAAAGTTCTCTAGCTCTTTCTAGAAATACAGCACCTTTGTGTTTAATACAGTCATCATTCATTTATTCATCTTGGTAGTCTGTCATCCTCCACAGCTTTAGATGAGACTGTAAGCCATTCAATCAAGGTTATTTTCATAGACAAGTACTAGGTAAAACCCATTAATATATACATCTGTTAAACAGGTTTCACAGTCAGTGAGTCACTTACTGGGCCCTATGCCCTCTAACATATACCGATTGCCCATTATGTCAAGAAAGCAAAACTTACAGTCAATCTCCAAGTCACTTTCAATTATTCTCAACTTCTCCAGAAGGCAGGTTCGGCCTGCATCATATGGCACCAATGCAAAGGCATTAGTGCTAATGAGAAGTGGTCTCGATCAACAAAAGCTAAGAAGTTGGCAGTACCCAATTTGATCTTAACTTTTAAATTTCTTAAACACCATTCTATACAGGTCCTTGAAAATTTTAAGTATACATTTCTAAAAGTATGTAAAGCAGACTTGTATTTTAGGAGAGAAACCACAATCCGGATATTGCAGAACGGATTTACATTTATTTTGGGAATGCAGAAACCCTGAGTTTTTGATAAATGACTTGGCTTTTTAACTGTGTTTTGCTTAGGTTATTATATAATGAGTGTGCATCCTCCAAGCATGCACCAACTCTGAACAGGCTGACCTGAAGCATCGTGGAGCAGAGCATCAGGAAATGACCATCTGTTGCCAGTGCCAACAACAGAATGCTTTACTTTTGCTTCTGCCCTATCTGCAACCCGATGCTGTGCTCTAACTTTAAGGTACTCTTATTGAAAGCTATAATTGAACAATTAATTTTTTAAAAGTCCACTAAGAACCCAACTTGTTTACCTCAGAAAGTTTCCTTTATCTCCATCATTTCTGTCATTACATTTAAGGGATCAGATATCAAAATTCAGTAAGCAAAAGCTCAGTCATCCTTAATTTAATGAATAAGAAGTTCTACAACTTTTTAGTTCATCCGAGACTATAGATGTAATAACAATTTCACTTCTGGGTCTCTTACTGGTGCAACGGTTTAGATTTATATTCTCTGTGTTGTGCTGGGATAACAGAACTGTTTGGATCATTATAAGAAATTGCATTTAATGATACTAACACTGTTTCACTGAGGCATTCTGAAGCTGCTATGCCTGGCTTCTTTCCATTAGATATTATGGTTGACTGCCACTTAAAAATTGGGATTTGGCTGTTACTAATGAAATCCTTGTGTGATTTTGCCACAATAAAAAACCATAAATGGTGCCATGATCACTGAAGCAAACTAGGCATAACTAACTACTAGGCATCTTGCAGAATATATTATGTCAACATGAGACAGATCCCACGGTTTTATAAAACAATTTACTACCATTAAAATAATAAAAGGTGAATATGTACTAGTCTACCACTGCCATTAGAGTGGAGATTTTAAAGTGGACTTGAATCAGAACCTTCTCGTTTATCAAATGACTCATTTAACAGAGGCAATAAAACCATGCTGTTTTTTTTCAAATTCTTCCAGCAGAATCCTTTCTCCCCTCAAGAAAAAACAAAAAAACTTACGCAGAGTAACAATATGTTAAGATAACAGCAGAGTTCTCTATACAAACAGATGCGAGCTCAGCCTCCTCCCTGACCTACTTGCAACTGGAAAACCACTACAGTGCTAGGAATATGGAATCTAGAAGGACAGTTCAGCCTTTACTAGCTGTTGACTTTGGGTAAGTTAATCAATCCCCTGAGGACTATTAGGTGGCTAAAAAATTTCTGTAGAATTCTTTGTAAATCTTTGTAAACTATACACTATTGTACAAAGCTGACAAGTACACAAGTCTTGGATGAGTAAGCAAGACAAAAATAATAGTCTCTGTAAAGTGCTTACAATCTGGTATTGTATACATAACAAATGTGCAATACAATACTGCTAGTCCAACTTCCATCTGTATACCTGGTGCCTAGAGCAAGTAACTATTAAATGAATGAAGAAACTGGTTCTTCCTGAAGGGAAGGAAACTTCACAGAGCTGCAGTGACATTGGGCAGAATAGAGGCTGCTACCCTCAGTGAGGCCTACTGGCAAGGGGAGCACCTAGAAATGATGTCCAGGAACTTGACTGGTAAACAGTTCCCTCCACTGGATTTGAAACTTCCCCTAAATGGCAAGGATGGCTCACTGTGCCAAAGTCATTTGTACAATGTGGTCTATGCTAAACACCTGCCTTTACTTGTGGGCACCTAGAATTGTGGTACATGTTAGGCAGAGGGTACCTACGTGATCAACCCCAACAAAAACATTGGCACCGAGTCTCGGTCTCTCATGAGCTTCCCTGGCAGAAAACTTAGTAACACGTGTTGTCATATCTCATCCTGTGACTCTACCAGAAGATTCTAAGAAGCTGGCATCTGGTTTCCTCTGGACTTCGCCCCATGCTGACTTTGCTTTATAATAACTCTTAGCTGTGAGGACAACCATATACAAGTCCTGTGAGTCCTCCTCGGAAATCACCACACCTAGGAGAGGTCCTAGGGACTCCTGGCACAGAGGTATATTCATTCACAAGTACTGTCTAGCTATTTAAGTTGCCATCTTTTTACATAACTTATTTTCAAACTGAATTTATTTTCAAAATCAGATGAGGGAAGAAAACTGTAGAAGAAATAAGTGCTTGCCTTAAAACATATTCCTTAAAATATATGCTGAAAGAAATCTCTAAAAATGAAGAACTACTTAAGAAATGTTAAAAAAAAAAAAAAAAGACATCACAGCTTTCCCAAAAGACCTGACATAATGCAAATTTGTGCATCATTTCCACAACCACACCCAGAAGCAACTAGTAATTTCTACATCAAAAGAAGCCACTCTTAAAAATAATCCAACACTGTCCTTTCATGCTATCTTTCCTTGTCTTCAACTTATACTTTAAAATTATCAATGATAAAAGGGAAAGCAAAAGAAATATTACCAATCTAATTGCTTCTTTCATTTTTTCTGAAGCAATTGCCAAGATTTCTGTAGTAGGATTAAAGGTCAAAGAAGTAACACCTGTAACCAAGTTCATTATAGCTTTTATCGGCTTTGGGTTTGTTTCTTGGAGACAAGAATCTTGATTGTATATGTTTACCACTCCACAATTAGAACTGCAAAGAGAAAAGGGAATACACAGATTAAAAACAAGCAAAAGGGCTATCACAACCTACGTGAATACAGATTTAACCCCACAAACAGATATTTGCAGGAATAGTACACATGGAACCATGTACAAAGGAACCAGCAGCATCTGGAGAGTTTATCTCAAGGCAAAAGCTAGACACATTCTATCAGTTCTTGCTGAATTCTTGTTAATTCTGACAGCTTTTCAACTGTGATTCTACATAGAAAATCCAAGAAAGCACAGAATCTTCATTACTCATTCCTTTAATACATATTTACTGAATGTCAACTCTATTTAACAGTTTCAGTGCCTGGGATGCAAAGGTTTATGGCCAATTTGCATTCTAATGTGTGAATGAATGAGAGCTGTTCTTCCCCTACTTGGAACTCCTCCTTTCTGTTTTTATTCTATTATATTTGTGAAAGTTTCCAAAACAGTGCTGAATAACAACTGTAAAAGCAAACATCTTAGTTTTGTTCTACTGTAAACATCTATAGTCAAGAATTATTGGGGAAAGCCGGGACGGCTCAGCGGGTTGAGCGCTCGCTTTGAGGCCATGAGGACCGAGGATCGAATCCCGGCTCCGGCCCAGGCAGGACCCACGTGCTGAACTGGGGAGTTCCCACAGTTCGGTTCTCTAACTGTCTCTGTCTCTGTCTCTCTCTCTATCTGTCAAAAAGTAAAATAGAAATAACTATGCA
>PVKE010004164.1:0-48802 GCA_004027555.1 Craseonycteris thonglongyai
AAAAGCTAATGGAGATATATAACAGAGAAAACTCAGCATTCCCTTAGGAAATTATTGTGGAATATAGTTGAAAGGGGGAAGATATTAAAACCAAAATAATGTTGAGTGAGACTGAAAAGGAAACACTGTAATTGGGGGAGGGGTAAATAAAGTAGTTGTAGGGATTTCTTAATTTTAAAACTTATTTTATTGAAAGGATTCATTTTAAAAAGGGCCCTATTCTTTGCTTTTGATTAAAAGGTTAGAAGAAGAAATTAATATTTCAAACTTCAGTATGGGCAGAAATAACATTATGGATGACTCATTTTAAAGGGCAAAAAAGAGTAAACATCTTCTTGCAGTGTTGGAAATAGTGCTGAAGAAGAGGCACATCTTTCAGACAATGAATCAGATTTACTTAAATTCAGGGTTCAGAGAAGCATGAAAACATAAAAGGTCTCTAGAGCGTCACTGTGACCATATCCCCTGTTTCATATATGGCGTTTCATTATGGAGTAGTACTCTTCCATAACCAGTGCAGTGAATATAAAGGATTACTTTCTAAAGTGCAGCCCCAAACAACCGTATTGGTACCTCCATCCTCGGGTCCTGGCTCAGATCAGCTTGTTTTCCTGATTCCTGGATGAGGAGTAGAGCAGGTCCCCACTTTTCCTAATCACTTGCAATTAGAAAAAATCTTCTCATCAGCTCAAGTCACAGAATCAGTCTCATCTCAGTCATTAGGATGTTTGGTCCCATGAAATATTAAAAACTCCAATCTTTTCTCCCTTAGCTCAGGCCTGCCTAGAAGAGGGGGCCTGACTGGATTCTTCACGTTTCCCAAGCTAGCACTATACCAACAATCCCTACCTTCCTTTCTTGGTTTGCTATCACAGTTTGTGGTCATTCTAGGGTGAAGCAGAGAAGTGGGAGGAGAGGTAAAATGTCAGGAGAGGCCTTACCTGCCAGGTGCGGACATGGCTGGCAGTGGGGCTGGGACGAGGACATAAAATTTTATGAATTTATTACGTTTTTTTTTTTGTATCAACCCCTTATCTTATATAATAGAAGGTTTGCAAATATTTTCTCCTATTCTGTAGTTTGCTTCTTCATTTTGTTGATAGTTTCTTTTGCTGTTCTGAAGCTTTTTAGTTTGATGTAGTCCCATTTGTTTTTTTGTTTTTTTAAAGATTTATTTTTATTGTTTTTGACAGAGACACACACACACACACACACACACACACACACACACACACACACACACACACACACACACACACACACAGAGACAGAGAGAAGGGTGAGGGCTCAGAACAGTCTCCATAGTTTCACATCATAGGTTTCTCCACATAATTTCATTCCACAGGTGGATGCGGAGCCGCACAGGGCAGGGGCTGGGCCGGGTCTCTCCCCAGTTAGATCTGAACTGGGGGCACTCCCCAGCTCAGCACATGGGTCCGCATGGGACGGGGCCGGGACCTGATCCCCGGTTCCCAGGGCTGCAAAGTGAGCGCTTAAACCCTCTGAGCCATCCCAGCTTCCCCTAGTCCCATTTGTTGATCTCCAAATTCTTATGAACTGAAAGTGGTTGTCAGCTAAGGTTTGCATAACTTTTTTTTTTTAAGTAACAGCTTTATTAAGATATAATTTGTATGCAATATACAGGGTCCAGCAGAAGTAACATTCTGCTGGAGCATTACTAGCTCAAAAAAAAAGGGCATTACTTCTGCCAGACCCTATACTTCACCCATTCATAGTGTACAATTTAATGACTTTTAATGTATTCATAGTTTTATAACCATACCACCATCAATTTTAGAACATTTTTATCACCCCCCCAATATATCCCATATCCATTAGCAGTCACTCCCCACTTCACCCCACTAGCACCCCCAGCCCTAGATAAGCACTAAACTACTTTCCTTTTTTTATATAAATGGAATCATACAATATGAGGTCTTTTGTGATTGGCTTCCTATACTCGGCATAAACTTTTCCAGGTTCATCTATGTTGTAGCATGAATCAGTACTTCACTCCTTTTTATTGCTAAATAATATTTCATTACATGGAGAAAGAAGTGTCTACTCATATTCCTTGGCCACATTAGGTTATTTACTCACTTATAATTGTGTTGTAAGAGGTTTTTTTTTCTATATTCTGGAAAAAAATACCATATATAATTTGCAAAAAATTTCTTCCATTTGATGGGTTGTCTTTTCACTTTCTTGATGGTGTCCTTTGATGCACAAAGTTTTAAATTTTGACGCTCAATTTATTTATTTATTTATTTTAGCTTATGCTTTTTGTGTTGTATCTAAGAGGGCATTGCTTAATCCAAAGTCATATAGGATTTTCTCCTATGTTTTCTTCTAAGAATTTTATAGTTTTAGCTCTTCCATTGAAGTCTTTGTTGCATTTAGTGTTAATTTTTGTATACAGTGTAAAGCAGGAAACTAAACTATTTATTTTGCATGGGATATCCAGTTGTCCAAGTACATTTATTAAAAAAAAACAACAAAAAAAACATTCCATAGTCATTTAATTATCTTGGTATCCTTGTTTAAAATCAATTGACTGTAAAAGTAATGGTTTATTTCTCAATTCAATCTGTTGATTTATATGTCTATTTTATGCTGGTAGCTCACTGTCTTGATTACTATAGCTTCACAGTAAATTTTCAAATAAAAAACTGTCCCACTTTGTTCTTTTTCGAGATTGTTTTGACTACTCTGGGTCCTTTGAATTTCCATACAAATTAGGATCAGTGTGTCCATTTCTATAAAGAAGCCAGCTGGGATTTTGATAGGGATTACATTATATCTATAGATCAATTTGGGGAGTATTGCCATCTGAGCATTATTAAATCTTCTGATTCATAGACATGGGATAGTTTTCTACTTATTTAAGTCTTCTTTTAAGTTCTTTTAATAATATTTTATAGTTTTCAGAGTATGAGTTTTACACTTATTTTGTGAAATTTATTCCTACGTATTTTATTCTTTTTTATGCTATTGTAAATGGAATTGCATTCTTAAGTTTATTTTTGGATTGCTCAAAGTAAGTATATAAAATATAATTGATTTTTGTATATTGATCTTGTATCCTATAACTCATTTAAGTCTCATAGCTTTTTAGTGGCTTCTTTAGAGTGTTTTATATACAAGATCATTTCATTTGTAAATAAAAATAGTTTTACTTCTTCCATTCCAATCTAGATGCCTTTACTTATTTTTCTTGCCTAATTGCTCTGGCTAGAACCTCTGGCATAATGCCAGTGAGAAGTAATAAGACAGAGCATCCTTGTTTTATGCCTTATCTTAGGAGACAAGCACTTAGTCTTTCACCTTTAGGTAAGATGTTCGTGGTTGGTTTTTCATAGTTGTTAGTTTTTAGGTTAAAGAAGTTCCCTTCTAATACTAACTAGTTTATTGAGTGTATTTATCGTTAAAGATTTTAAAATTTATTCAATTTTTATTCTGCATCTATTGAGATGATCATATGGTTTTTATCCTTATTTGATTGACATGCTGTGTTATATCAATTGATATTTTTTTAAGATTTATTTTTATTGTTTTTGACAGAGAGAGAGACAGACAGACAGACAGACACAGAGACAGAGAGAAGGGGGGAGGGCCCAGAGCAGTCTCCATAGTTGCACATCATCAGTTTTTCCACATAGTTTTATTCCACAGGTGGGCATGGGGCTGCACAGGGCAGGAGCTGGGCTGGGGTCTCACCCTGGTGGGAACTGAACTGGGGGCACTCCCAAGTTCAGCATATGGGTCCACACGGGCCGAGGCCGGGATTCGATCCTCGGTCACCGGGGCTATAAAGTGAGCACCTAACCCACTGAGCAATCCTGGGTTCCCATCAATTGATTTTTTAATGTTAAGCTAGCCTCGTATTTCTAGGATAAATCATATATCATGATGTATAATCCCTTTTATATGTTGCTGGATTGATTTGGTAGCATTTTCTTGAGTATATTTGCATCCATATTTACAAGAGATACTGATCTGTTTTCTTTCCTTTTCTTTTTTTATTATTTTTGACAGAGAGAGAGAGAGAGAGAGACAGAGACAGAGAGAAAGAGAGAGGGGGAGGACCCAGAGCAGTCTCCACAGTTGCACATCATTAGTTTTCTATATAGTATCATTCCACAGGTGGGCACAGGGCTGCACAGGGCAGGGATTGGGCCAGGGGCTTCCTGAATGAGAGGCACGCCCCTGCAAGCTGGTGGCCTACCACATGGGAAGCACACCTGGGGTGAGAGCCTAACTGGGGGCCTTCCACATGGGAAGCTTACCCTAGCAAGAACCAAACTGGGGGTCACACCCCATTTCAGCATATGGGTCCGCATGGGCTGGGGACAGGACTTGACCCTTGGACCCCAGGGCTGCAAAGTGAGTGTTCAACCCACTGAGCCATCCCCTGTTGTTTTATTTTCTTGTGATGTGTTTGTCTGGTTTGATATTTGGTAATACTGGCCTCAAAGCATGGATTGAGAACAAGTTTCTCCTCTGCTATATTTTGGAAAAGTTTGAGAAGCATTGCTATTAATTTTTTCTTAAATGTTTGACAGAATTCAGCAGTGATACCATTTGGGCCTGGGCTTTTTTATTTTTGTAGATAGGTTTTTTGATTACTAATTCAATTTATTTTTACGTGTATAGGTTTATTCAGATATATTGTTTCTTCTTGATTGAGTTTTGGTAGTTTGTGTATTTCTAGAATTTTTTCAGTTTCCTAATTTATCTGATTTTCTGGTTTACAGTTGTTAATAATATTCTCTTATAACCCTTTTTACTTCTGTAAGGTTGATAGTAATGTGCCCTCTTGATTTTAATAATTTGAGCCTTCTGTCTTTCTTTCTATGCAGTGTAGTTAAAGATATACAATTTTGTTAATCTTTTCAAAGAACCATATTTTGCTGGCAATGAATGAGAGTTCCTGTTGCTCCATATCCTCACCAGCATGTGGTATGGTCAGTGTTCTGGATTTTGGCCATTTTAATAGGTGTGTATGATATCTCGTTGTTTCAATGTGCAATTCCCAGATGATGTATGATGTAGAGTATTTTTTCACATGCTTACTTTCCATCTGTATATCTTCTTTCCTGAGGTGTCTGTTAAGGTCTCTGGCCTACTTTTTAACGAGTCGTTTGTTTTTTATTGCTGAGCTTACGTTCTTTGTGTATTTTAGATGCTAGTCCTTTATCAATTGTGTCTTTCCCAAATATATTCTCCACTCTGTGTGCCTTCTCATTCTCTTGACCTAATGTCCTTTGTATATTTAGGTTCCCATCTAGAATACCACATTATGTTTAGTAAGTCTTATCTCCATAGGCACTTTCTTGGCTATGACAGTTTCTCAGACTTCCCTTATTTTTTATATTCTTGACAGTTTAGAGGAGTCCTGATCACATGTATTGTAGGATGTCCCTCCATTTCTTTCATGATGACACTTGCACTGTGAGTTTTGGGGGGAAATCACAAAGGTAAAGCATTATTTTTATTGTATCATATTAAGGGTACATACTGATGTATTACTGTTTATGTTAGTTTTTTCCACTGTAGTTTCATTTGTAAATCCCCTTTCCATACCGTATTCCTTGGAAGGCAGCCACTGTGTGTAGCGCACACTGAAGGAGTGGGGACTTATGCTCCATCTCCTTTAGAGTGAAGTATCTACATTATTTATTTCTAATTTTTGTTCATAGGAGATTTGTCATTTATTAATTTATTCAATAATTTCTTTGCATCAGTAGGTCTCATGCAAATTTTATTTTTCTTTTTTAATTTAGGTGTTTATGGTTATGAAATTCATTTTAAGCATGACATCGCTGCATCCCATAAGTACAAAACTGTTTTTTTTCCAAGATTTATTTTATTGTTTTTGTCAGAGACAGAGAGACAGACAGAGACAGAGAGAAGGGGGAGGGCCCAGAGCAGTCTCCATAGTTGTACATCAGTTTTTCAACATGATTTGGTTTCACACAGGTGGTTGGGGACTGTGCAGGGTAGGGAACTGGGCTGGGGGCCTCCCACATGGGAGGCATGCCCCTCTGAGCCAGGGGCTGAACCAGGGGAGCAAGAACTGAACTGGGGGCCTTTCGCATGGGAAGCACACCCCAGTTCTGCATATGGGTTTTCACAGGCCAGGCTGGGACTTGATCCTTGGTCCCCAGGGCTGCAAAGCAAGTGCTTAACCTGCTGAGCTGTCCCGCTTCCCCCAAACTGGTTTTTGTTTTTTGTTTTTTTATATATTTTTTTATATTTATAGAGAGTAATTATTTTATCTTCAGTGCATATTTATTTTTATTTTACTTTTGACAGATAGAGAGAGAGAGACAGAGACAGAGATAGCTAGAGAACCGAACTGTGGGAACTCCCCAGTTCAGCATGTGGGTCCTGCGTGGGCCGGAGCCGGGATTCCATCCTCGGTCCTCGGGGCCTCAAAGCGAGCGCTCAACCCGCTGAGACGTCCCGGCTTTCCCCTCCCAAACTGGTTTTTAACCAAGTCCTGAGCCAGTCCTTTAGAGCAGCAGCCCCCAGGCTTTTGGCACAAGGGACCAACAGGTTTCATGGAAGATAATTTTTCCACAGACCATGGGGAGGAGGAGGTGGTTTTGGGATGATTCAAGCATGTGACATTTATTCTGCACTTCTGCTGTGCGGCCTGGTACCTAAGAGACCACAGACTGTTATGGCCCATGGCCCGGGGTGGAGGACCCCTGCTTGGAGTGACTATTTGCTAGCTATGTCTTGGGGCTAAGCCAACCCTTAGACTGAGTGCCATTTTCATATCCTTGTACACTTAAAACAATGTTTTTTTGCATTTTACCAACAAACTTCTCTTCTATGAGGTCCACAATAGATTTGCATTTATTTCGCATTTCTAGGGTGTACGACAAAGTCCCAGGGCAAGAAGCTTTATGTGGTTGGGGACTGCCACAGCAGGAAGTTAGATTTCTAATGTTCACAATGGTTACTTTTAGTTTGATTTAGGTATACCCTTGGGGCAGTTGTATAGCTGCAAATATAAATTAAGCAGAGTAAACAGACTTGTCTCTTCTAGATTACTTAAACAAGCATGTGTGTTTATATGTGGAGGAAGTATGGAGGCAGGGGATGGGACGTGGAAATAAGGAGACAGTAAATATTTGTGATAGTTGAGGCCTAGCTCATAATCCAGGCAGGAGCCCAGACAACAACCAAAGAGCCAAACTCTCAGGAAGTCACGGTGACTTCAGAAGTACGACAACTTGAAAATTCTTATAGGCACAAAACCAAAAAAGCAGCTTACTTGAAATAGAATGTATCCTGACCCACTTCCTTGATTCTTAGCTCAGAGAAAAACTGAAGTTGGCCTTTGGCTCTTGGAAGACAAACTGCCCAGGACTCCTGGGGAAGCTGGTGTCCACTGGGGGGAAGAGAGTGCTTTGAGGCTCCCTAGGGCTGTGATACTGTCACACCAGTCCTGGCTGCCCCATAACTTCCTGTGTGGCTTTGGGCAAGAACCTTAACCTCTCTGAACCTCAGCTTCCTTATCTGGAAAATGAGACTAGAATGGACAAATTAAATGATCTCAAGGGTCTCTTCCAGATCTGACCTTCTATGTTAGATTTCTTCGATGGTTTTAATGTATCTTCCATTATAAAATAACCCTAAAAAGAACATAGAGTGTTAATCTGGTATTTTCCTCCTCTTTTATTTTCCCTCTCCTCAACCTTGCCCCTGTTATTGTTCCCTGTATTTACCCAACTACCAAAATCCCTCTTAAACTTTTAACTGGGACAGAACTGAAAAACACAAGCTACTCTCCACATGTGTTTAGTAAGGTAGAATGACTGTTCTAATTAATAAGGAAAGACCTCTGCACACGCAGCGCATGAAACATTCTAAGGGCATTGCCAGTTGTATTTTCGTTCAGGTCATTTTCAGTTAACAAAACACAGCTAACAATGAAATAGAAGAAAGCCAAACCATTTGCATTCTTGTCTCAGGGCGCTGCCTCATTCTGGAAGTGAGAGTAAATTAGAAGAACTCTGTTGTGATTCAGTTGGTAAACAGTATACGCCAGTCCTTTTCAATATGCAAAAGGTGGTTGGGGAAGGGGTCAAATATTTTTAGATTGGAAGAGTTTTGTTTGGCAAAACTCAGTGATTCTTTCATCCATGTTATACCTGATCCTCCAGAAACCCACTGAAATATCTTTTCTGCTAAAAACATTTCAGAGCATGTTTCTGGGGGCACAGAATGGGGTGGGTTGGGGAGGAAAAAAGAGAAATAATGTGAGAGATATGTCTGGCAGTCCACACCAGAGAAGGCCTAGAGTTAGACATTTCTCAAGAAATACAGTAGAGTATAACAAGAAGAGTGCTACATTTGGAGTCAAAGAACTGGGTTCCCAACCAGACGTTACCCTTAGAACCGGAACCTCCTCAACCATAGCACCGAACTACAACTAACACTTGCCTCACATGATTTTTATGAAGGTCAAGGTTTGCTAAAGTACTTTGAAAAAACAGCAACTCATGCTGGCCATTGTCATGAGGAGGCCACACTCCTTAGAAGGAGAAATGCATCTCTCCGTTGAAGCAGGGATGGTTGAGAGGGGCATGTATTTGGGGGTGGTGAGGGCTTCAGGGGCTTGTACCCTATCCTTTCCACAGGTGTCTCCTGTAGAGGCAGACTTGTAAGCCGTGAGGCCATGCCCCACAGGGAAATGCTGCAGGGAGGAACCAGCCTTGAGGACTGGGGCTGAGGAAGTCTTTGAAGACTTCATGATGCTCAGGAAGAGCTAGCGCCCCTCAGTGGCTCAGGGAATGGCTACAGCCTGCCTGCTCAGGACCAGCCCACCCCTCCTTCCCAGGAAGAACATGGGTTGAACTTAGATGAACAATGAAGCCTTCCCTCTCTGAAAGGTTCAAATAAACATTCCCAGAACTACCTAGTCAGAGGTCTAGGAGGTGTTATTCCTTTCACTTCTCTCATTTCCATCTACTGCCTGAAGTTCTTGTTTTGGCTTTTGAGTGCCTAACTCCTCCCAGCTTCATGGCCCTCGAGCTCTCCCCTGCTTCAGGTCCTTCCCTTGGCTTTCCATATGTGCCAGCCACCCCAATCCCAGTCTTCCAACTCTCCTAGAAGTCCTCATTTCCTCCTATAAAATAAAGACATTCTGACTCTGTATTCTTGTACCTTGCAAACTCTGGCCACTTGCGTTTCAATAGGATGTGAATGGAGGTTTTCCTTTGCTGATTCTAAATGAGGGGGGTAGGTGGGAGCTGCAAAGGGGTAAACTGATTTTAGAAGGAAAATGTAGTTGTGGAATATGATGTGGTTTTCTAAGCCAGTTCAGGTTAGGTCCTTGACCAGCCACATTTGGGTTGGGTTTCCTCCTAAATTAACCTACGAGGAAACATACCTTGTGTGTTTCCAGACAAGACAAAACTATACAAAACTTTGTGTGTGTGCTTGTGTGTGTGTGTCTGTGTGCTAGAGAGAGAGAAAGCTATCTTAATGTCATTCTATTTTTAAGAGGGATAATTTTTAAATTCAATTTTTAAATTCTCAATTGGGAGCATGGATAGGTGATTAAAAACCATTTAAGTGTAAGCTTTAATGTACACATGACAATGAGGGACATTCTGAAATAAATGATAATTATAGCCCACTTGGCATGGTCTTAGGCTCCACAGTGAACTTCTATAATGAATAGCAAATCCATAGTAAGCAGATCACATACCTGTTTGAAAATTTCTTTAATGTCACCAAAGAAGTTTACAAATCAACACATTTTCACCTACACATTATTGAAGATGGAGCACACCAAGCACATTCAAATGTCCAATTCACCAATGGCTTTAGTTTAGTCAGAAGTAAAAATGGGGTTGACTTTAGTCTTTCAGTCGGGGTTCAGGTTTGTGTTTGGGACATGCAAAGATGTGCCATTTCAGCTGAGCTGTCTAGTCCTGAGCCTGAACACACTCACGTGTCCATGATGCAGGCTTCTACCAAGTTTTCTCCTCTTCAGTGATTCTGAAATAAACTTTGAAAGAAGCTTCAAACATTTCTTACTTGCTTTCCATTGTATGATTTCTAGCCCAGACATCATTTTCGTTAGCCCCCAGAATTTCCGAGACTCACTCAAAATTTGCATAATTAATTTTTAAATGTCACTGACACAAATGGTTCTCCATTGATCGGTTTTAGAACACAAGACAACATTTTGGGTTTATCTGCATCTCCATAGTTATAAAACTGAGGTTTAAAATAGGCACTTAAGTGCATCCTACACTTTTTAAATTGCCCACAGTTTACTTGTTAGGATTTGGGAAGTGCTATCTTCTGTTTCATAAGGTTGGACCTAAGGGGTCGTGCACACATGGTCAGCTAGCATTAGCGTATGTTCATGCACACACATGGGCAATGCTGTGTCCATGAGGAGAAGCGGTCCACACTGAAGCCATCGCCATGGCCACACACCAGTAAGTCACAACACAACTATTCAGATCACTTGCTCTCCAAGGGTCTGTAGTATTCAGGGTTCTCCAGGGAAACAGAACCAATAGATGCATAGCGGTATACAGAAAAAAGATTTATTATTAGGAACTGGCTCTGGTGATTATGGAAGCTGAGAAGTCCCACAATCTATCTGCAAACTGAAGGCCCAGGAAAGGTGATGCTGTAGTTCCCAGTCCACATGCAGAGACCTGAGAACCAGGGCAGCTGATAGTCCAGATCCTCATTGAAATCTAAAGACCTGAAAACAGAACCACTAAAATCTGAGGACAGGAGAAGATGGATGTTGCTGAACAAGCAACATTTGCCCTTTCTTTTTTTTTTTTTTTAGATTTATGTTTATTGATTTTGACAGAGAGAGAGAGAGATACAGAGACAGAAACAGAGAAGGGGGAGGGCCCAGAACAGTCTCCATAGTTGCACATCATCGGGTGTTCCACATAGTTTCATTCCACAGGTGGGCTTGGGGCTGCACAGGGCAGGAACTGGGCCAGGGTCTCATCCCGGTGAGAACTGAACTGGGGGCACTCCCCAGTTCAGCATATGGGTCCACACAGTCTGGGGCCAGGATTCGATCCTCGGTCCCCGGGGCTTCAAAGTGAGCGCTTTACCCACTGAGCCATCCCGGCTTCCCCCCCGCTTTTTTTTTTTAAAGATTTATTTTATTGCTTTTGACAGAGACAGAGAGAGAAAGAGACAGAGACACAGAGAGAAGGAGGAGGGCCCAGAGCAGTCTCCATAGTTGTCCATCATCAGTTTTTGACATGGTTTTGTTCTACACAGGTGGGTGGTGCCTGCACAGGGGGGCACCTGGTCTGGAGGCCTCCTGCATGGGAGCCACTCCCCCTCGAGCCAGGGGCTGAACCGAACCAGGGGTGAGAACCAAACTGGGAGCCTCCCGTACTTCAGCATATGGGTGCTTATGGGCCAGGGCCGGGGCTGGGATTCGTTCCTCGGTCCCTGGGGCTGCAAAGTGATTGCTTAACCTGCTGAAATATCCCAGCTTCCCAAATGGCCCTTTCTCTGCCTTTTTATTCTATTCAGACTGTTAATGAATTGGATGATGCCCACCTGCATTGTGAGGTCGATCGTCATTCAGTCTGCTGATCCAAATGTTATCTCTTCTGGTATCACATTCACAGACATACTCAGAAATAACGTGTTGCTAGCTAGCTATCTGGACATCCCTCAGCCCAGGTAAGCCGACACATAAAATGAACCATTGCAGGGTCTGTCTTGACATTTTTAGTGGTCATCACTATTCTCAGTTTGCTCCCAGGTCAAGTAGTAATATATTGTAAATGAGGTAGAGACTAGGGGTTTGCATGTAGGCCTTTCCTGAGAATATTGAAAGCTTTCTGCCAACACCTGTCCTTATGCTATCTCAGCTGAGAGAGGGTGCTTATTAAAATTTTTAGGCAAAGAAAGAATTGAACTGTTGTTTGTCCTTGTGAAGAAAACGTAAGACCTTGAGGCAAAGGCAAATGCATAAATGGGAGAATTTTTTGTTGACCTTGACGATAAGAAGTGACTCATAAAGTTGCCTTTGGCAGCATACTCTTTTCAAGACTGAACATTCTCATTCAACACAAAGAAAAAAAAAATTTAATTGCACTTGATTTGATCAGAAATAAAAAGGGAAGTTTGAGAGTTGGGTAAAGGCAGTTGATTGTGAGAACTATGAGTCACGGAAGACTATTTACCTGCATCCAAATTACTGCATTAACGATAAAATAAAGAACATTGGTAGTCATCTTCTATTCTGGAAAAAGCCATTTAATAAATATCCTGAGATAGTTAAAGAGCCCCATAGAGGTTCCTCCAAAACATTGTGTGACATAAGCAACTTGACCTCCTAACAAACACATTTGCTGCGTATGTTTCAGTAGCCTAAAAACAATGCGCTACGCACCTCTTAGGTATAATGCTGGCAGTTCTCCTCAGTAGTTACCGTGATGTTTGTTTAAGCTGTTTGAGAGAACAAAAGAAGTTGTAGCCATTATATGTAAATCGGCATTTATAAATCTGACACAAAGCCAGACAAGAGAAACTGGCTCCCATGAAGGCGCTCTGGTGCTCCCTTGTGCGCCCTGGCCAGCGTCGGCCCAGAGCCCAGCCCTCTGCACAGGCCAGACTGACCCCGCTTCTTACTGCTCAGCTCCACTTCTCTGCTGCTTCCTCTCTTCCAAACTTCGGTAAGCGGGTCACACGATGATCACTTCCTCCTTGTGATGTAGTGAAAGGAGTCCTTATTGACCCAGGAGTTTTCTGCAAAGTGCTCTTTAGAGTCTTTTTGGCCCAATTCCCAGTTTGTATGGTAGGTATTGAATAAATGCTGGCTGTTGACCATTGTTCAGCTGCTGTGTTTTGTGGGCTTGCCCGTTTGGGGTACTTGGGCTCTCATTCCAGTGCTTGAAGTGTTCTATTCATTGTGGCACTGTCTTTGACTTTGCTGGTTTTGAGTGCCTGGTATTTTTGGTCTTTGGCACACTCTTTTTCCTGGGTTTCCAAGAAGTGGCCTTTTAAATAGTCTCTAGGCTTCCTGTGGGTTTGTTTGCCTTTTTTATTTTTTTAATCTTATCTTCTATTATAACCCTTTTCATTTTTTCCTTTAACTAATGCCTACATAGTGTCAAATTTCCCCTTTCTAACACTGAATATCTACACAATGGATATCCTTGGTTTTCTCTCTTCCTATAGGCAGTGAGGGAGGGTTGAGGTTCAAAGGTGAGAACTAACATTGATTATATACCCCATATACATTTTACATGTCATTTTATTTAATCCTCACAAATCTTTATGCCCAATATTATTCATAATAACAGCCCATATTTACTGAGCATTTACCACCTTACTAAAGACCTACTTTTTGCCAAGTGATTTGTCTCTTTTGGTTCTCATGACAATTCTATGGGGTACACTATATTATTTCCACTGCTTTGAATGCAAGGAAACTGAAGTTCAAAAAGGCCACGTGACGTGTCCAAAGCCACACAGCTAGTAAGGGGCAGAAGTGGGCATGACATTCAGTCCACACCTTCTGCAGCTGCGCATGTGAGCATTCTGCTAATAGGGGCTGCAGGTAGGTTCACTACCAGGTCAGCCTGGCTGTGAGGGCCATGCTTCCTCCCATGCAGCACCCCTGTCTCCTTCACCCTTGCATGCTATTAAATTCTACTCCAGAGCATGTAATTGAATAGCCTTGTGATTACTGTCCCATGGTGAAAGGTAATATGCCTACATTACCTCTAAAGATGTTTAAAGTCAAGATATGGCTGAACTCTACAGGCATAAACCAGCATTAAAAAGATAGTCAAATTACCTGGTTTATACTGAATTTTGAATGCTTTGCAATTGGTTAGATGATATTGAGAAGTTATTTCTGTATAGGATGTAAGAGATTCACCAGTATTGTTTTAGGCTGACCACATTCCCATTGACTCATGTTAGCCACATTTGTGAAATAGAGAAATTGAGCTTGTAAAAGGACTTCAATTTATTCATTCATATATTCATTCACTTCTTCTTTTCTTCATTCATTCATCCATTCAACAAGAATTATATTGATTACATTCCAAGAATGTGCCAGGCACTGTTGTAGGTCATGTGGTTATAAACTGAACAAGGCAGATGAAGCTCCTGTCCTCTGGGATGGTATTCTAAGGGTGACAAGAGCCACTGGAAGGTTCAAACAGGGCTAATGAAGTGTTATAATGTTTTAGAAGGATCACTGCTGGAGGGCAAGAATGAGGGAATTAGATAGATGGAAGGCTTTTGTAGAGATCTGGACAAGAAATCATGGTGGCTTGGTTGGTTGAGGGTGATAGAGGTGGACAGGATGAGAGGAGGTGCAGGTTAGGACTGTGTACTTTTTATGGTGCATAGAGGTAGTTTTTGCTTTGTGATCCAATCTGAAAATTTTTTTATTTTAATAGCTATGTTAAGTCATTTGTATTAATTGATGCGACAAATACATTTGATTTTAGGTTTATTTTAACTTGTATTATATTTTCTGTATTTAGAGAAAGTTGTTTTTAGTGTATGGCCTTTTTATTCTCTCCATTGGTTCTCTGGGTAATACTTCTAATATTTAGAAACATATATATTTTTGTTTTGTTAAGAAATAATAATTTATGTTAATTTCACTTAATTCCCTTAGTCCTTTGCTTCTTTAGAAAATATCTATTAATTCCTTAATAAAAGAAGTAATAAAGTTTCCATGCTTCTTTTTATTTCTCTTATTTTTCTCCATCATTTGATTTTTGTCAATGTTACCTTTCTTAGCATTTCTTTTGAACCATTATGTATACTTATACTTTGATTACTTGTTAATTTAAGTTTTAAATTACATATATCTTTGGCTTTCATTTTTACTGATTAGGCCATCTGTGTCTTCTACCCCCTAACAATTTCCTCCTTTCTCTACCACTTTTTATTGTATAATTTTTACATGGTCAATGATAACATTTTCCCCAACATAAGGTGGGCCACTTCAATATGCAAATTTAAGACTGAGGAAAGATTTCTTAAATTTTACCTTTTAATATTCTTTTCTGTCTTTGTCTTGGTTTTCTTCCTTCCTCCAGTTAAAAGAATAGCAGGACATTTAAATCTGTTCTCTATGTCTATCACTTTTTTCTCTATAAACAATTTTAGTTATTTCTTTGTTGACATTTCATTTTAGTGTTTGCTTTTATTTCTATCCTGTGTCTCTTATTATGTTTTCTTGAAATGCCTGTGTTCCAGTACTCCTTCCAAATGCTGCTTTTTTCTCCTCTTTGGTATTTTCCTGAGTTTTACTGGCTCAACTATTATCTCCCCCTGAAGGTTGACGTGTCCTTGATTTTTCTGTGCTTTGTGGATTTTCTTTTGTAGAAGCAATCACACCATTAAGGTCTTTTAATTCTTAGCAAAATATCAGTTCACGCTTTCCATCCATTTCATTGTAGCATTTTTCTGATAGCAATTTTATCTGTTGGCAAGTTCGACTGCTCCTCTATTTTTTTTCTTATTGGGTCTTTGTATTGGTATAGTGTCGGTTCCTTTACGATTACTCGCCTTTGAGTGAGCTGTGTTTTTGCAGAAGCTATTTGCAAAAGATTCCTTTGGGAAGGGCAGCAAGTACCTGGTTAGGCATATCATTCAAAGGGTCTCTACTATCTGCTGCCTCCAAGAGTGCTCGCTACACATAGGGCTCAGCTGGCGAGACCTGGAGTAGTCAGTCTGTCACCTGTCACTAGCCACGTTCATCTCAGTTTTCATACTTGTGTTGCATATAAGAGATATCGTTTTGCACTTCGAATGAACTGTCACTGTCAGGAAGAGTATTTTATGGCACTTTTGTAGATATGCTACCACTGAACTCTCCCGCAGGTCTCTATAGTTCTAGTCTTTGTTTTGATGGCTGTGAATTATATGTGTCTCCCAGTATAGCTGAAACTGAGTGTGTGGATTTTATTTTTCTTTATGGTTCCGATAGACAAGTAATTTCTAGGAGAAGGGAAAAAGATACTGGTTTGCATAACTTTGCTCATATCAGATGTTTGGAAGAATGACCTTCTTAAATAAAAACTTGTCATTCTCAGCATAAAATCCTTTGGTGACTTCATATTTCATACAGAATAAAATCCCAATTTCTTTCTACTGGTAAGTCTTGTGTGGTGGTCTAGTCTCTGTTTAGCTTGACAACCTCACCTTAAGTCTCTCTTGTGCACACCAAGCTCCATCCACATTAATTTTCTTGGGGCTTCTAAGGGTCTTTCTCCATAAAACACTTCCTTGGCCCTGCCCCCTCTGGCCTCAGCATCCTTTATATTACTATTTCCTTCACATTTTATAGGTTTGAGCTTAGATAACACATTTTCAGAGATGCCTTCCCTGACCATTTTATTCCAACCCCTTGTTTGTAAAGGGTAGCAGAATACAGTGCCCCAAAATATGCCATTTTGGTATATTTTTTTATTTTGAGCTGTAGGCACTTGAAAATCAGCAAATGCAGAGAGATGCTTTCTCTGAACTCTATTTGCCTAAAGACTAGGCTGACCAGATGTGCCACTTTAAATGCAACAAAAAACAGCAGTACTGTCCCATTTAAAACCATACGTCTGGTCAGCCTAGTCCTGGTCGGCCTACTGACACCTTGAATTTAGCCCAACGAGACTGCGCTGACAAGGCATACTATTTGAAATGGGACAGTGCCATTGTTTCCTGTCCCATGTAAAATGGTACATCTGGTCAGCCTACTAAAGATGGAGCCTTCAAAAGGCTCTCAGTTGTCATAATTCCCTTCCCCAGAAATTTTCATCAACTAGGGAAGATCAGCTCTTATCACAGGAGCGGAGACTAGAAGTCGGCACCACACCCAGACATGCTTTGTCACAAACTATCATACCTCCCAGCTGTTCTTCTAAGGGTCATTCATCTTTCCTAAAAATCATTTACTTTTTCCTAAGAGGCCTACGTTCCTCCTCCTCTTTCTCTATTAAGATGCTCTTTAAGACTGAATTCTAAGACACCTTTGGGAGTTACTCAGTTTTCCTGGGTGTCTCCCATGTATACATGAGGTATACCTGGCAATAAACTTCTGTTTGTTTTTCTCCTGTTAATCTGTTTTTATTACTAGGGTTCCACTAAGAACTCAGAAAGATAGAGGGAAGATATTGTTTCTCCCCTACACTTGCTGCTTTCATTGGTACTTCATACATTTTGTCATTTTCTGTCTCTTTCCCTTCTTCCCTTTTTCTTTGCTGTTTCTTACTTCTTTTTTTTAAGATTTATTTTATTGTTTGGGGATAAGGGAGAGAGAGAGAGAGAGAGAAGGGGGAGGGCCCAGAGCAGTCTCCATAGTTGTACATCATTAGTGGTGACACAGTTTCATTCCACACAGGTGGATGTGGGGCTGTGCAGGGCAGGAACTAATCTGAGGGCCTTCCACATGGGAGGTGAGCACCTTTGCTGCCATCCTGGCAGTTACCAGTTGTGCCACAGTTCAGCATATGGGTTTGCATGGGCTGGGAATCGAACCCTGGATCTCGTGATTGAGAGGCAAGGGCTCAACTGCTGAGCTATTCTGGCATCCCTGAGTGAACATTCTTTTAATGAATGGAAAGATAGAAAGACTCAGCAAACAAGCAAGATACAAGGAATTTAAAAAATGGAAAATTTAAAACTAAAAAAAGACAATAAGTGAAATAGTCTCTAAATGGATACAATAGCAGAATAAAGATTACAAAGGTAACAGTTATTTTGTATTTTCCTTGTCAGATTTTGGTTTCAAGATGACATTAGCCTTATAAAACAAAAAGGAGAGTGTTGTCTCTTTTTCTATACTTTTATACAGCTTGCATAACATTATTTTTATTTGTATTTACATTTATTTGATAGAACTAACTAGAAAGCCACCTGGTGCTCAAGTTTTCATTGTGGGATTTTAAAAATTGATTAAATTTCCTTAATGGTTTAGAACATACAGATTTTCTGCTGCTTCTTGAATCGGTTTTAGTGAGTTATATTTTTCCAAATATTTACTCATCTCATCTCAATTTCTCAATATGTTGACACAAACTTGTTTATAATAGCTCATTATCTTTTTAATGACACCATTGTTTAGAGTCTATTCTCCTTTTTATTCCTAATACTGTTTGTTTTGCCTTTTCTTTTTTTTCTTAGATTAGGAGTTTTTCCAGAGCTTCCCACCCCCTCAATCCACCCCCCCCCCCAATTTTAAGAGTCTTCAAGATATTAGCTTTGGGTTTTAATTCTATTTAATATTTCATCAGCTTTTGTATTTATCTTTATTATTTTCTTCCTTCCCATTGCCTTTGAGATTATTTTGGTAACCTTCTTCTGAACCTTTATCTCATTTTTTAAAACGAGAGCTCAATAATTTCCAGCCTTTTATCTTTTCATATGCATGAACATCTAAGGCTATAAATGTCCATGTAAGTTCTATTTTACCTTATCCCTTAAGTTTTCATATGTAGTGTTATTTTTATGACCACTCAGCTTTAAGCAGTTCTAATTTTCTTTGTGATGAGAAACAGTATAGCATTTTGATTACAAGCGTGGTATCTAGGGTTTTACTGGTTCAATCTAGCCCTGCCAGCTGTGTGAACTTGGGTAAAATCACTAAAACTCCTTGGGAGCATTGATTTGCTTATAGAAATGGGAGAAGATAATGTCTACTCATGGTGAATTTTTGTGTATATTAAATAGAGCCTATCACACAGTAAGTGTAAGCTGGTATGTGTTCACTGTTATTTCTTCTTGGACTCATTTGTTATCTTTTCTTAATTTCAAATATGCTTTTCTTCTAGTTATGCTTTTTTATTTTTTAAGATTTGTTTTTATTGTTTTTGTTTTTGTTTTTTGACAGAGAGAGACAGAGAGAGACAGACAGACAGAGAGAGACAGAGAGAAGGGGGTGGGTCCAGAGCAGTCTCCATAGTTGACAGCATTAGTTTTCCATATAGTTTCACTCCATAGGCAGGCACAGGGCTGCGCAGGGCAGGAACTGGGCGGGGAGCCTCCCACATAGGCCCCGGCAAGAACTGAACTGGGGGAACACCCCAGTTCAACATATGGGTCCATATGGGCAGGGGCCAGGACTCGATCCTCAGGCTCCAGGGCTGCAAAGTAAGCGCTTAACCCTCTGAGCCATCCCTGCTTCCCTCTTCTAGTTATACTTTATAATTTTTTCTAGGTTCACTGTTTTGGGATTAGAGAACATTTTCCTGTATGATTTAAATTACTGTATAACCCAGTAAATTGTCAATACTGGAAATTTTCCATATGAGTTTGAGAGGAAAAATGTATTTTGCAGTGTAAAGTGCAATGCTATCCTTTACTGTTGTATCTGTCAATATCAGGAAAATGGAAACCTTTCTAGATGTTTCAGCAGAGAGAACTTAATACAGGGTATTGGTTATAATTCTTGAGCCTTTTCTCTAGAACAAACACAATCTCTAATACTTACATGTACTAACAGATTTACGTTTGTAACAGCCCTATGAAGAGGATAATATCATGATTCTCTTTTATAGAGCAACTGAGGCTCGGGAGGCTACAATGCTTTGCGAGCTAGAGAGGAGGGAGACAGAAGACGTGAGCCCAGATGGTGATGCTCCGGAGCCCAGCTCTGAACCGGGCTGTGCATATGGAAAAATTGTCATCTCAAGTGAACTGTTAGATTCTGAACCTGACATGCATATCTGGTCACGACACTTGATCGCTCAGATCTTTTTGATGGCTCACTCTGCTTCTTAGGTGAAAGACCAAAAGTTTTACTTGTTCCTGTAAGATGTAGCTCCTGCTAACCCCACAGCCTCATTTTGAGTGACTTTCTCCCTTGGTCCACCTCATTTATACTGCGTATCTCTAAGAATGCCAACTATAATATGGTTTCTCCTTCTTTAAGAACATAACACAGACTATACCCAAGGCCTGAAACTCTCTTCCCCTCTATCTTTGTGTCATCGTGTTTTAAGTCTCAAACATTCCTTCTTCCAGAAAGCCTCCCCCAAAGCTTCTCAGTTAGCTTCTTCAGCCTTACGTGCTCACTTGTCCGATCTTCTTATTGGAGAATGTCTTCTCTTCTAGACTTTAAACTCAGTAAGGCCAGCAATGGTAACTCTCTTATTCACAACTGAGTTCCTATTGCTTAACAAAGGGGTTGACACGTAACAGCCCACAATAATGTTTTATAACTATTTGTTTAAGTCCTAGCAGTAAAATGAGCATTTCTGAGATATAGGCCTGGCCTCTCTTGAGGTCCATGATCTGTGAGAATTTGGGATATCTTATAAACATTTAAGGCACTTCAGAGGCTGCTCTTCAGGGCTTATGAGTAATTCACTAACTGAAAATTAGGTCAGCATTCTCCTGGGACCAATTCTCAGGGGATGAGATTTCTGGGGCCTTTTGCTTTATAAAAGTTAGAGAAGCATTTCTTTTGGTATTTTGATCTCATAGATTCCTGTTCCATTTGGAACCTAAAAATGCAAAGTCACGTATATTTATGAGAAAAAAAAGTGGCCAAAGCTATAAAATAATCCTTTTCTGAGATTCCCAATAAATTTGTTTAAACCAATGGGAAGAGGGCATAGGGAATATTAATATTAATACAGAGGTGAGTTCAAAGTATGTAGTGGATGACAGCAAATCCCCTACACCCCAAAGTATTTCCTTGAGGCTGCCTCAAGTTCTACATGCAACATTCATTTATTTTGGATAAAAGCAATTACCTCTTTTAAAATTCAAATATCCAGGGTATGCGGGGGCAGAGTTAAAGGAGATATGATGATGAGTGCTTTTAGAGTTCATTTGTTTTTTCTCTAAGTTTTTGTGTGAATTAGTAAATCATCTCCTTCTCAATTGACATATAGGTTGAGAATAGTTTCCATGAGAAGGAAAAGAGAGAGAAAAGACAAGAGAAGGCCTGCTGCTAGGATGATCCAGCCTGGGGCTGGGATGGGAAACCCTGAGGAACAGACAAGCAGGAAATGCTGTAGAATGTAGAATTAGAATGCCAGGGAAGGAAGAGAGGCCAGTGTAGGCAGGAAGGAAGTCTTCATAAAGAAATTGCATCTTGAGCGCAATGTGCCCAAGGTCTTTTTCATTCAGCTTTGCTTAACGGCCTGCACATACCTCTAGCCTGCAACTATTTATTTGAAATGAGAGATTTTGTAAAAAATAAAAAACAAACAAACAAACAAAGCAAAACCTAAAATAGTTTTATGAAAGTATCATTGACATACAATAAATACCACATATTTAAAGTATACAATGATGTTTTAATGTATAAAAGCACAACTGTGAAATTATCACCACAGTCAGGATAATGACCATATCCACTAACCCGGAAGATGTCTTCCTGCCTTTTTGTAAACCCTTTCTCTTGCCCACTTCTCACCTTCTGCCTCTAGGTAACTACTGATCTGGTTTTTATCACTAGATTCATTGGTATTGCCTTGAATATTACATAAATGGAATCGTACCATACGTATTTCTTTCACTTGGCATAATCATTTTGAAATGCATCCACTTGCGTGTATTTACATTTCATTGCATTTTTATTTTATTGTATACATACACCACAATTTGTTTATTCATTTACCTGCTGGTAATCATTTGAATTGTCCTAGTGTGGGTTATTACAAATAAAGCTGCTATGAACATTCATGTATAAATCTGTGAAAGTCTCTGTGTGGACATGTGCTTTTACTTCTTTTGGGTAAACACTAAGAGCTAAAATGGCTGGATCATGTGGTAGGTGTATTTTAACTTTTTAAGAAATTGACAAACTGTTTTCTAAAGTGATTGTACCATCTTACATTCCCACCAGCAGTACACGAGAGTTCTAGTTTCTCTGCATCCTTGCCAACATTTGGTAGGGTCACACTTTTTACTTTTAGCCTTTCTCATGAGTCTGTAGTGGTATTTCCTTGTGGTTTTAATTTGTTTTTCTCTAATGACATGATGTTGGGCATCTTTTCATGTGCTCATTTGCCATCTGTATACATGCTTAGGTAATGTATCTATTCAAATCCTTTACCATTAAAAAAAGGATTATTTTCTTAATTTTGAGTTTTGAGGGTTCTTTATATAGCCTGGATATAAGCTATTTACCAAATATGTGCTTTGCAAGTATTTTTTCTCTGTCTATCAGTAGTCTTTTTGGTCTCTTAACAATGTATGTCAGACAGCAGTTGCTAATTGTGATTGATGAAGAGCAATTTACCATTTTTGCCTTTATGAACTGTGCTTTTGATGTCATGGCTAAGAAATCTTTGTCTAACTCAAGGCCACCAAGATTTTCTCCTGGAAATTTTATAGTTTTAGTTTTTGCATTTGGGTCTGTGATCAAGTGTGTGTTTTTATTTGTTTTTTAATGTGGTAGGGGATTGGATAGAAGTTCCATATTTTGGCTTATGAGTATCCAGTTGTTCTAGTACCAGCTGTTGAAAAGATGATCCATTCTCCATTGCATTTTCTTTGCAACTTTGTCAAAACACAGTTGTCCTTCTATGTGTGGGCCTATTTCTGGACTCTATTCTGTGTCATTTATTTATTTTTTTAATCTTTATGCCAATACCATATTATCTTGGTTACTGCAGTTTTATAATAAGTCTCAAAATCAAGTATTGGTAGCCTTTCAAAATTTTCATAGTCCTTCAGTTTCTGAGGTACAGTGCCTTAAATATCATAATTTTTAATATTTTTGTCTTCATTTTTGGTTGTCCTAGGCAGGAGGGTTATTCCAGTCCCTGTTATTCTGTCTTGTCTGGAAGTAAAAGTTCAAGAGATTCTTTATTATTATTTTTTTTATTGTTAAATATATTGGGGTGACATTGGTTAGTAAAAATTACATAGGTTCCAGGTGTACAATTCTGTAGTATTTTATTTTATGTTGCATTGTGTGTTCACCACCCAGAGTCAGTTTTCTTTCTATCATCATATGTTGATTACTGACCTATAGACTTATGTCATCATACTTACCTCCTCACTGCATGCCTAGAGGACAGACTGGTCACAGTCAAATTTAATCCTAGGGGTTACCTGAGAACCTCGACTCTTTCATTGTCAAACCTTGGATTTCTGTTGACACTTAGAACCATAAAACAGACTTCTCCACAAGGGTAGGGGGATGCTTCACTTGAAAGTGATTGTTGGGATTAGATGTCAGGGTTATTCTGCAGACTAAGAATAATGAGTAATTCTTTTCCCACTGAAATCTCTTCAATGATGATATGATTCAAGAGTTTCTTAAATGTATACTCCAGTCTTTTGTCCATAAGATCCAAAGCTCTTAACAAATACAGCGATCAATATGCAAGCTAGGGTCACAAAGGGTTGTTTTTTTTTTCTCCCCAATTCTCCCTCCTGCTTCTGGGCCTGCTCGGTTTCTCTGGCAGGCTGTTATCTGTCATGCACATGTCCTTCTTGTCTCCTATTCTCTGTGTTTATCTCTTTCTCTTATTCTGTCTCTCAGTTTCTCTTTCTCACTACATTGGAACACAGACATGGGCATTTTATTTCTAGAATTATTACTATGTTCATGGAACAGTAGCAAAGTCACTTCAACATTCATTGACTTTTCACAAAAATAATGTAAGGGTTAAATTAGCTGCCATCTCTCTGTCTGATGGGAATCCTGGTACTAGATAATAGAGCACGTAGGTCAAGTTTTCTCAAGGTTAAAGGACTTCCTCTGTTGAATTCTGCCATGGGGACTGTCTCTTACTAAGTACCTCAGGACTACACAGGGTGCTACGGGAGGGGAGGTTTGGGGATGGCCTAGGGGAAGGAAAGAACTACCAGGGGCAAGGAGCCCCAGGTTGTTTCCACTCTTTTAAGACCATTCTCTTAAATGCTGATCCTGCTTTGGGCCATTACAAGTTACTGGGGCCCATTATAATTGGAGAGTATTTACTACAAGGAAGTTGCTTTTGTGTGTGTGTGTCATCTAGTATATTTGGATTTAAACACTAAGAATGTTTTGAATGTTTAGCCTCGTCCCATTGGTAACCATTTTCACAGAAACAAAGACTAAGGCTGCCCCAAATGGGTGCAAGTTACACAGCGTTTGCCTGACTTTCCATAGGCACCTTTATTAGTCTTCTCTTTAAAGTATAGTGGAGTCAGACTACGTGGGTTTGTTAGTACTTTAAGGTTGGGTAGACAGGCAACCTCTAAGCCTCTGTTTCTTCATCTTGAAGCATGAGAACATCACTTGTTACATAGGATGAGTATGGGAATTAAATAAGTTGGAGCATGTAAAGCATTTAGTACAATGCCTGGCATATGGTAAGTCTCAGTGACTGTCAGCTACAATTATTCAGCATCATCTAATAATGACTGATTGTGTACCTCCTAGGTATAAAGCCCTGGACGGTGTTCTGAGATACTCCAGTGAAAAAGCTGTCATCCCTGCATTGCAGTGGAGAGTCTAGACTCTTGACTCTCCTTGATAGATCAAGATCAGAAAACTCTTTCCATGAAGGGCCAGAGGGGAAATGTTTTAGGCTTTGTGAGACATACAGTCTCTCTCACAGCTACTCACCTCCCTCCACTGTTATAGCTCAAAAGTAGTCATATATAAGACATACATGAAAGGTTATGACTATATTCTGAAGGCTCCAGCAGTTTGCCAACCCCTGCTCTAGAGGGAAGACAGATATTCAAAGAGGTCATTACAATACAGTGTAATGAGTGCTGTGATAGAGGAATTGGGGAATAATCTAGGCCCTTGCTACAGTCTTCAACCAGTGGCATTCATATAACCACTGAGCTTGTTAGAAATGCAAGCTCTCATACATTGCCCCAGAATGATGAAATCAGCTTCTGCATTTACAAAGAGATGCTCTGAAGGGGGCCACTATACAGAAGGAAGAACATGGATCTGAAAGCTAAAGGGCATGTAGAAGATTTGGGGGTGATATATGGGCTTGGGGACATCTCTCTGGCAGAAAAGAACAGCACATACAAAAGCCTAGAGGTGAGAGAGAGAAAGAACACATTTGAGGAGCTGAGGAAACTGGGGAACTGTCTGGCATTGTTAAGATGTTAACACTAACTACTCTAGGCTAGAAGAGTCTCAAGCAACATAACAGTCAAATGCAGTGATGTGATTTTGGTTAGATCCTGGTTTGAAGAAACCAATTCTAAAAAGACATTTTTGAAGCCATTAAAAATTTGAATATAGAGTGGGTATTAATGCCACTGGTTATAAAAATGGTTTTGTATTTATAGAAGAAAATTCCTGTATTTATCAGGGATACATAAGGAAAGATTTATGGGTGAAATGACCTGATGAAAGGGAGTTGGTTGAAAAAAAAAATTCACAAAAAAGGAAGATGGGTAGAAAAGAATAGATGAAGCAAGTGGAGCAAAAAGTGAATGCAGTAGACTCTCGGTTACCTGGCACCCATGGACTTTGGTAGACGCCAGTGTACCCGGCACTCTCAAGCAACTGGTGAAACTCTCAAGCACCTGACAAAAAAAATCAAAGATTTTTGTGCAGGTTGTTTGAGAGTGATGGTTGCTTGACTTCCAGTTAACTGAGAATCTACTGTGTAATTCTTGAATCATGGGGATGGGTACTTGGGATTCATGATATTATCTCTTTTTATGTATACTTGGGAAAACTTTCATAATAAAAAGTTAAAAAATAATTTTGGACTTCATCAGATCTCTTATCATTGCTTTTATGTGAAGTTCAGTTCATGATTAAACTATCCCAAGAGCTGTGTACAAGGCGATATTTTCCATCTTTGAAGACAATTCAGAAGCCCTTGACATAAGGTCACTTTGAGCCCAATGGATCAAAGTGCATGTTTTTTTATTGGAAAGAAGAGAAAAATAATGGCTTCATGGATGTTTTACTCCATTTCTTTAAGCAGATGCATTTGAGCCTATGGATGAGGGACCTCTGCCCAGAGGCAGCATAGACCCTCACCCAGAAAGACCCCTGGGGGCAGGCTCAGCCAGGTTACTACTTGAGGGGCAGAATTCTGCAGTGAACACAAGAAGAATGCATTTCTGTGCTCCTGGGCTTGAAAGTATGTATATATAATAGTGGTATTCGATGTGAGGATTACAGATTTTTCAGTGAGGGACTGCATCTCTGAGAAGATCAGTGGTAATAAGGAAATCAGGGCAGTGAAAAGAGGATGGCTTTGGAACCACCATTCATCAGTTCTGTAGCCTTGAGAAAGCTATTGGTCTCATAAGGTCTTGTTTTATCATCTGTAAAATTATTCACCTACTCAGTTGGGTTGCTGTGAAGATTGAATGAGATAATTT
Organism: Craseonycteris thonglongyai; assembly: GCA_004027555.1. Taxonomy (NCBI): domain Eukaryota; kingdom Metazoa; phylum Chordata; class Mammalia; order Chiroptera; family Craseonycteridae; genus Craseonycteris; species Craseonycteris thonglongyai. Next base: position 26,305 of record PVKE010004164.1, read on the forward strand.
TGTATAACAGCATGGTCTCATAGGAAACTGTAAGAAGTGATCAATAAGTGTCAGTTGCATTTTTTTCTTAGCTGGACTTCCTAGAATTCTCTACTACATTTGGGGTGGTTTGTAAAGTTTATTTTTGGCCCTCAAATTTTACTGCTCCCCTGGTACCCTGTCTTCAGCTCTAATACAACAAATGATCCTTTAGCATGTGCCTTTTAACCTGGATCTTCTTCCCACCTGGAATGTTGATGTGACTCCTAGAGATGCAGCAGCCATCTGGCAATCCTGAGGATTGTCCTACAACATAAAGGTATCAGAGCAGAAAGACAAAAGGAGCCTGGGTCCTTGATGGTAATATGGGACTATATGGGAGCTGGACTACCAACAGAATCTCACCTTTAAAGAACACACAGTCTAGAATTTAAAACTCCAATTGTCTCTAAAATAAGAACGAATATAGGTGTAGGTAAGGCAGTATGGCAGAATAGTGATAAATGATGAATCTAGAGAATGTGTATATGGGCTCACAATACCTTTCTTGCTATTTCTAGGTGTGTGTGTGTGTATACAAAAGTTTTCATAATAAAAACTTAAAAATTTTTTTTGAACTTAAAAAACTTTCCATCTTTATTATGTAAGGCTCCAGCTCATGAATAAGCTCTTGGGAGCAGAGCACAATGGCTTCCCATTGGCAGCGTTTTCGTTGACCTCATACGCCATGCCAGCCTCAGTATTCCTGCCATGCTGGCCCCTGCTGGCCCCTGCATGTTGTGTGCCTTAGGTTAAGCATTCCATCCACCAAGTCAGAGGGGCCTGGTTGTGAGCTCTCTCCACTGATGCTTTTCAGGGCGAGATCTGTCTCTTGATATCAGATGGTTCTTCTCCATTGGAAAGATGTCCCCAGGCTCATACATCACCTCAAAATCTACCATATGCCCTTCAGCTTTCAGATCCACGCTCTTCCTTCTGTAAAGTGGCCCCCTTCCGAGTGTCTCTGTATATGCAGCATCTGATTCCATCATTCTGAGGCAATGTGTGAGAGCCTACATTTCTAACAAGCTCAATGGTTATGTCAATGCCACTGGTTGAAGACTGTAGCAAGGGCCTAAAGTATTCCCCACTTCCTCTATCACAGCACTCATCACACTGTATTATAATGGCCTCTGAGTATCTGTCTTTCCTCAAGAGCAGGAATTGGCAAACTACTGGGGCCTTTAGAACATAGCCATAGCCTTTCATTTAATAAGTAAATGTTCCTTCTATTCCAAAATTTGTAATGCTTGCCTTTTACAAAGCACCAAGTGACATGTGGGGAGTTATAAGAGACATAAAATACTATTTTTCAGGTTCTTGGTTTGGGGATAAGGATTCATAAATTTGCCCCTGGAGCTGATGCCCTTCTTTTCATTGTCATCCTTCTGATTTCTTCAGTTCTCTACTCTCACACATTCTCTGGGATATACAAGTATTTCTGAAGTCCTGTTCTGTTTTAATTTAATCTCTGTTATTATTGGTGTGATGCTGGTAAATATCTGTAAACAGAATGACTACCTGAGATGGACCAGGGAGAGAGAAGAAGCTGGGTGTAGGTTGCTAAAGAGTGCTGGACTTGTTTGCAAGGTATTTGTAGGACTGCTAACCCCAAGGAATTATTGAACAAACCATATTTACTGGTTTTCTGGCTTGTGGGAAAGCCAGCAGCAGTCTAAAGGGGCAGAACAACTCTACTATTCTTTTCATCCAGCAGAATCCTAGAGTGTTAAGATTTATGAAGGAGTTAGGGGATTGCTTCTGTGATCCCAGATTAGAACAGAAATAGTACCACTAAGGCTGGTTGGCAAGAGACGGAAAAAGTTGCAGTATCAGGAAAAAATGAACAGATTCATATCCTCCTGTCTTAATCTTATAAGGGTTGTGGAAAGCTCTGTAGGAAGGAACTTTTATTGCATATAACTCCTCAAACCCCATGGCTACAGGGTAACTTAAGGGCAGGGCTTTGCAAATAGGTTGCATCTTCCATATCCACTCAGGAGCAGGTAAAGTTGTTTTGGGATTGATGGCAGGTGAGCAGGCAGAAAGCTGACTCACTCCTATTTACTCATGGGAGTAGGGGGTGCATATTAGGACGGTGGAGAACTTTTAGAGATTATCTAATTCACTCTTCTCATTTTAGACACATGAAAACCTAGGATGCGGTGATTTACCAGCTAAGTCAGTGGCAGACAGGCACTGGAGCTCAGATATTTTTTCAAGTGCACTTGGCACATTCACCAAGATAGACCATATTCCACATGATAAAAGAAACCTTAACAAATGTGAAATAATTGAAATTATACAGGTCTGTTCTCTAATCATAATGGAATTAAACTAGAAGTTAATAACAGAAAGATAATAGGAAAATCTTCAAACACTTGAAAAATCAAACAACATACTTCTAAATAATCCATGCATCAAAGAATAGGTCGCAGAAAAAATTAGAAAATATTTTGAACTGAATGAAAATTAAAATGTAACAGCTTGAAATGTGTGGAATGCCATTAAAGCAGGGCTTAGAGGGAAATGCATAGCATGAAATGTTTATAATAGAAAATAAATGTTTCAAATGAATAATTTCAACTTCCACCTTAGGGAACTAGAAAAATAAGAGTGAAATAAACTAAAAGGAAGCACAAGGAAAGAAATAAAGGTGAAAGTAGAAATTAATGGACTTGAAAAGAGAAGAAAATAGAGAAAAATCAGTAAAACCAAAAGCTGATTCTTGGAAAAGACCAATCATATTGATTAAATTCTAGCAAGACTGCCAAAGGATGAGGAAGGGGAGGAGAAGAGAGTAGCCAATTCATCCTGGTTTGCCTGGAACTTTCCAGTTTTACTCATGAAAATCCTACATCCCAGGAGTTTCCCCCATCCTGAGTAACCTGGAGTGGTCAGCCTACAATAAATTACCCAGGGATGAGAAAGGGGATTTCACTACAGAGCCTGCAAATGCTACGAAGAAAGTGCTGCAAATAACCCTATATATGTATATTCAACCAACTTTGATGGAATGGACTCATTCCTCAAAAACCACAAATGACCAAAACTCACCCAAAATGAAGTAGATAACCTGAGTAACCTTATAAGTACTAAAGAAATTGAATTCATAGTTAACAACCTTCTGTAAAAGAAATCTTAAGATTCAGATAATTTCACTGGCAAATTCTACCAAGCATTAAAAAACAAACAAACAAACAAAAACATAGCGCCAATTCTACACAGTCTCTTTCAGAAAATAGAACAGGAAGGAATGCTTTCTAACTCATTGTATGGTTACTGAATTACTCTGGTGCTAAAACTAGGAAAGAGATTACAGAAACAAAACAAAGAAAAAACACAGACCATTATCTCTAATGAACATAGATGCAAAAATTCACAATGGCATATTAGCAAATTAAATTCAGCACATCCATCCATCCAGCCACCCACCCATCCATCAGCCATCTCACAATGACCAAGCCCGTTTTATCCTGAGAATGCAAGAAAATTGGCTCAATTTTCAAATGTAATCCACCATATTAACAATATAAAGAAGAAAAATCACATGATCATACTAATTAGTGCAGAAAAACTTTTAACAAAATTCAACATTCAATTATGATAAAAATTTTTGGTGAACTAGAAATAAAAGGTAACATTCTTAACCTGATTAGACACACACAATGTACAGCTAACATCATACTTAATTGTGAAAGAATGGATGTTTTTCTTTTAAGATCAGGAATAAGAAGACTATGCGATTCAGTCTTCTCACTCACAGTACTGAAGACCTAGCTAGTGCAATAAGGCAAGAGGGAAAAATGGCACATATATTGGAAACAAATAAATAAAACTGTCCCTATTTACAGAGAACATGGATAAGAAAATTTCAAGAAATATACAAAAAACAAGAGCAAAAACAAAAACCTCCTGGAACTAATAAGTAAAAAACAAAAAAGAGAGAGAGAGAAAAATACTGAAGTATAAGTTTAATGAAATTTGTATAGATTTTGTATGGTGAAAACCACAAAACTCATGAAAGAAATTAAAGAGCACCTAAAAAAAAAATGCAGATACATATCTTGTTCATGAGTTGGAAGTCTCAACATAACAAAAGCAACAGTTCTTTTCAAATTGATCTACAAATTTAATATATGTTCAATAAAATCCTAGAAGAATTTTTTGTAGATTTAGACAAGCTCATTCTAAAACATATGGAATGCCAAAGGAACTAGAATAGCCAAAACAATTTTGCAGTAGAGAAAAGATTATCCTTTCAAGCAATAGTTTTGAAACAACTATATATCCATGTACAAAAATATTCATCTCAATCTAAACTTCACACTTATATAAAAATTAACTCAGATTATGCATTTAAATGTTTTGACAGAGTGAGAGATACAGAGAGACATAGGGGAGGGGGAGGGCACAGAGCAGTCTTCTTAGTTTCATGTCATTAGTTTTCTACATAATTTCATTCCACAGGTGGGTGCAGGGCTGCGCAGGGCAGGAACCAGGCTGGGGGCCTCTTGCATGGAGCTCTTCCTGGTGAGAACTGAACTGGGGGCACACCCCAGTTCAGCAAAACTGTGGGTCTGCACAGGCTGGGGCTGGGATTCGATCCTCAGACCCCCAGGACTGCAAGATGAACACACAACCCACTGAGCCAACCTGGCTTCCTCTATGAATTTAAATGTAAAGGGTAAAACTTTTAAAGAAAAGCATAGGAGAAAATCTTTTTTTTTTTTATAAAGATTTCTCTTTATTTTATTTTTTGACAGAGAGAGAGAGGGAAAGATATAGAGACAGAGACAGAGAGAAGGGGGAGGGCCTAGAACAGTCTCCATAGTTGCACATCATTGGTTTTTCCACATAGTTTCACTCCACAGGTGGGTGTGGGGCTGCACAAGGCAGGAACTGGGCTGGGGTCTCACCCCGGTGAGAACCGAACTGGGGGCACCCCCCAGTTCAGCATATGGGTCCGCTTGGGCCGGGGCCAGGATTTGATCCTTGGTCTCTGGGCTGCAAAGTGAGCGCTTAACCCACTGAAAAATCTTAATAATCTGGATTACTCAAAGGGTTCTTAGACATGACACCAAAAGCATGATCTACAATAGAAAATATTTTGGTAAATTTGATTTCATCCAAATTAAAGACATGCTCTAAAAAAGGTGTTAAGAGAATGAAAACACATATTGCACACTGTAAGAAAATATTTGTAAATCATATATCAAAGATATTACGTCCATGTATATAAAGAGTTTTCATCACATAGGAAGAAAACACGATTTAAAAAATGGGCAAGTAACTTGAACAGACAGTTTACCAAGCAGAATATATGAAAGACGAATAGGCACATGAAAAATAAAAGCTTATCATCACCCAATAGGAAAATGTAAATTAAAACCATAATGCAATACCAATACACATTTATTAGAATGGTTAAAGTAAAAGAATACTGACAATACCGAGTGCCGACAAAGATGCAAAGCAGCTAGAAGTTACATACATTTCTGGTGAAAATGAAAAATGGTTCTCCCTCTTTAAAACGTGACTTGGCAGTTTCTCATAAAGTTAAAAATATAATTACCACATGATCCAGTAATCCTATTCCAAAGTATTCAACCTAGAGAAGTAAAAACTTTAGTGCACGTAGCTCTAATCAGAATCTTCTCAATCTGGAAACAACCCAAATGTACATCAAAAGATGAATAAATAACAAACTGGGGTTTGTCCACACAATGGAATTTTACTCAGCAGTATAAAGGACTGCACTATTGTTATATGAATATACTACAAATTGGATATTCTTCAAAGCTAAATAAATGAAACCACTCCCAAAAGGTTATATACTTTATTATTCCACTTATGTGACATTCTTGAAAAGACAACTGTATAGTGACAGAGAACAGATTAGGAATAGGGTGAATGTGTGATTACAAAGATAACAGGAGGTTAAAATCCACAGAACTGTATGGCATATGTAAACTTTAAAAATAAAATAACATTTGAGTCTGTAATAATAATAGACTGTTACTTTCTGAAATAATTTCTGAAAAACTTAAGAATCAGAAATTGGAACTAAATGACCTAATCAGGATTACATGACCTCTCAAGATTCTTCTAGCTCCATGTCTGATTTTTATCAAGCAGTTCCTTTGGAAAACTCTAAGGAGAGATATATTTATATTTAATTGCTTACAGTACTATAATGTATCAAAACTCAATCTCAACTACTGGAATTATAAAATAATAGAGAAGAAAGAAGTAGATGTTTTACTTATTGAAATAGCCATTTTCTTTAATGTGTGAGACAAGAAGATTGGTGGGAAAAGAGTAAGGGGTCATTCTAACTCATATTAGAATGTATTTGCATTTCAGTCAGAACTTGTTTTGACCACAGTGACTTAAACACAGTAGGGACCCAACTTTCTATTTTTCTGCTTCTCTGTTCTTAGTGTATAGCTTACATCCTCCAGGTCACCTCATGGGTCATAGCTGATGCGTCTCCAACCATTATGTTTATCTTCCAGAGGAACAAGAAATATGAAAGGGAAGATTTGCAAAAGGGTGTACCTTTTAGCTGAGTGAAGTCTTTTGAAGAGTTTTCCCCCTTGGCATCCCATGTATACTTCCTCTCATTGGCCAGACCTTAGTCTCATGGCTATACCAATCTGCAAGAGAAGTTGGGAAATGTAGTGTTTTTGCTGTGCCTATTGCAGGGTTTTTTTACTAAGGAAGGAGGAAAAATGGATATTGGGCATTCAACTAGTAGTCCCTGGCCCAGTATGGCAATGGGTTTTCCCATGGGAGAGTTAATTTGCTTTCATGAGGAAGGGTAGACAAAAAAGTAGTTTTCAATAGTCCATTGGAGAATTTGTCTTTCAAGGGGATTATCTGGTTGAAAAAGCCATGGAGAACAATTCACCCTCAGTTAAATCATCCTTTTACTAGGAGGGAGGATTGTCACTCTAATCAAGAGAAGGTCCTCTCCAATTTCAGGATTTTACAATAAAAAGTGTCTTTTGTTCCTGGAAGCTTTCAGGAAGAATTATAAGTACAGTTCCATGTTGACTAGGTCTCACTTAAGTTGAAGATCAATGTGGTAGCCTTCAGCCTAGCAGATGAAGTAGGATGTCTCAATGGTTGGGTCTCAAGTCTGGGTTGTTATTCAGGGTTCCCATACACAAGGGTGAGCACAGGATTTCAATGATCCACTGCTCTCTCATTTCCTCTCCATGGTGGAGATCTGGCTGGCCTTAGATAGAGTGGGACATATGCAAAGTGTGTTTGCAAATTTCCTATTTCCCCAAAGGCCATCCTTTGTTCCTTTCAAGAGCTCTCTCCTCAGATATTTGTTAATGATATTGCCTGGAAAATTTTTTCTCACTGTCGTCCTCTTTTCTCTTCCCCAGCTATATCTCTTCTTTCCAGCTGGGCTTTATTTCTAATCCTTTCCCTCTCACTATATTGCTGTAATGGCTCATATGTGGTTGTATGTAAAATTTGGAAATACATCTGTGTATTAGTCAGGGTTCTTCAGAAAAACAAAGCCAACCGAATATTTATATTTAAAAATGGGAATTTACTCACGTAATTATGAGGCCAAGATGTTTCAGGTGGAAGCCGGAGAATAAGGGAAGCCAGTGGTGTAGTTCAGCCCAAATCTGAAGCCTGAGAACCAGGGGAGCTGAAGTCCAAGGGCAGGAGAAGATGGATGTCCTAGCTCAGGCAGAGGGACAATTCATTCTTCCTCTACCTTTCTGTTCTGTTCAGGCTCTCAGTGGATTAGGTGATGCCCACCTGCATTAATGAGGATGATCTTTATTTAGTCTACCAATTCCAGCAGTAATCATTCCCAGAAACATCCTCAAAGACACACCCAGAAATGTTTCACCAACTATTTGGGCACTGAGTAGCCCAGCCAGGTTGACACACAAAATTAACCATCACCCCGTGCATTTATTTGTCTTTAGAGCATAGCAATGGGAGGCACTGAGAAGCCAGAGAGCTCTGAGTGAATCTGGGGGTCTCTAAAGTGATCAAATATAAGTGGCAAGAACAACTACAACAACAATAGCAATAATAATAACAAAACCTGCAGATTCTCAGCCATCTGTACATTGGACCACCTAGATGCTGTCACAATCACTGTGCATTTCCTGCCACTATCCCTTCTCTCAGCACTGGAGTGTGCACCTCCAGGCTTCTCATTGGCAGCACTTGCATTTCTTTGCCCGGGGACCTTCTCTTGCTGCTGACTGGCAGGCCAGAAGTGCCAGGAATTAATGCCCCCTGGGAGCAACGCTCTTTGCTAGGACAATGGCTTATGAGAATTGTTGCCCCCTGGGGTGGGGTAACTCTGAGGCAGGCATGTTATGCTGGCTGCCAGAGTCTCCCCAGTGGGGATAAGCTCCAAGCATTTGCAGGGGTCATTGTGTTAGGGTCTGCTTCTAGGGGAACTCAAACTAGGACAGGTCCCAGCTGATAATACTATGAGAAACAGCCCATCTTAGCAGACAAAACAGACATGACTCATTTTACACTTTTTTTTTTTGAGGAGTCTCACACAAATGGTTTAGCTCTTATTGCTTTGGATCAATTCTAACACACTTGAATATCTATTTTCTAAACTCAGAATAGATTAAAAGTAAAAAAAATAGAAGGAAATAGTTTTATGCTATAGGAAGGCATAGAGAGAACTAAAAATGAATTGCAAGGGAAAAGCAAAAACATGATTAAAAATAAGCAGTTATGTTTATTGGTATTTCTAGCAGGTGGGGGCCATTGAGTTTAAGATAAACAGTTCTACTCACTTCAGGTGGCCCCATTGGGTCAGTATTTCTAGAATTATACTCATAGATCAAGGGTGTCCAATCTTTTGGCTTCCTTGGGCCAAATTGGATGAAGAATTGTCTTGAGCCATACATGAAATACACTAACACTTATGATAGCTGATGAGTTGTTGTTGTTTTTTTTAATTTTTAATAAGGTAGCAAAAAAAAAAATCTATGTTTTAAGCAAGTTTACAAATTGGTATTGGGCCTCTTGTCATAGATGAAGCTGTTCTAACATCTAAATCCTTGCTCCTCACCTGATAGGGTAATCCATGTCTCACTGCCATTGCCCAGGTATAGACTCTCCTTACTTCTTGCTTGGACCATTGGAGCCGCCACCTACCTGGTCTCTGGCTTTAGGCTCACCTCCCTTAATTTATCCCCACTGTTGATGCCAGAGAGTTCATTTTAAAATGCAAACTTGGAATCATGTTTAAAATCCTTCAGTAGCAGTATTTCCCAACCAGGGAATGTCCCAGACGTTCTAAGGGGTGTGTACCCTTAGAGTTTTTCTTTTTTCCCTATTGTTTCAGTTTCTATTTTTCTGAATTTGAAATATGAATTTTAGAGACACTTAAAAATTCCCGGGGAAGCTGGGATGGCTCAGCTGTTGCAGCCCTGGAGCCCAAGGATCGAATTCCGGGCCCCGCCCATGTGGACCCATATGCAGAACCAGGGTGTGCCCCCAGTTCAGTTCTTCCCGGGGTCCATGCAGGAGGCTCCGGGCCCAGTTCCTGCCCTGTGCAGCCCCGCACCCACCTGTGGAGTGAAACTATATGGAAAACAAATGCTGTCAACTATGGAGACTGCTCTGGGCCCTCCCCCTTCTCTCTGTCTCTCTCTTTGTCAAGAAACAATAAAAATAAATCTTTAAAAATTCCCACCTGCTAAAGCCAAAACACGTTCTCCCTGGGTGTGGGCATGCAGTATGGGTAATGAGCTAGGAAGAAGGCAAGCCCTCTCGGAGCACTTACTCAGTTGGGATATCAGGAGACCACTGGTCTACACAGAGGCAGTTAAAGTTGTTATAGTATCTTAAGTTGTTTTCACTTTGATCATATATTCTAAAATTAATACCCAGAGTGAATTAGTGACTAAAGAAGGGACACATTGAGGTACTGTTGAAATGGAACAAACTAATGAAAAATATAACATTCTCTGAATGTCTTTAAGATGATTTCATCAGCTCTGGAAGTTGCAGTTATATAATCACTCTGCTTATACAGTATATTAAGGTATCTCTGATACTGGGGACCGATACACATTTGTGTGTCCAGTTTATTTGGTGTAAAAACCATTAACACCCATAATGTGTTCTTTGCTAGGACAAGCTGGGAAAGAGTAAGTTTATTATTTAGAAACAAACATGACTTTTCAAAATAAACCAGTTGTTTTTTTTTCATAGCAAAGACAAGCATTCCAACATTAGGTCATGAAGGCAGTTTTAATCTATTTTTGATACTGTAAAATGTAGTCAAAATTATTCAATACTCAGTATGTTCAATTTCAAAGGCACCCACAATACAAGATGTTAATGTTAAATGTGTTGGTCAAGAAACCATGCCTTTTCTTACAGGATTAATAAGGTAAATTAAGGGGCATGTGGTGCTTACTAATTAAACAAGAAAAAATTGTCCTTTGCAATCTTATTCAAGATTATAATAAAAAATGAAACTTGTAATATATAGTAATCTATAAAATACTAATCTAAAATATTTTTAGCTCAGAAATATTTTTTTATCATATTCCACATATAAATAACATTAGTTGTTTTTTGGTTTTTTTTTAAGATTTGTTTTATTGGTTGAGAGAAGGTTAGAGAGAAGGGGGAGGGCCCAGAGCCGTTTCCATAGTTGTATGTCATTAGTTGTGATATGGTTTCACTCCACACAGGTGGGTGTGGCGCTACATAGGGTGGAACCAAACCAGGGCCTCCCACATGGGAGGAGAGAACCTTCATGCCATGCCATCCCTGTGGTTACCAATTGCAATGCAATTCATCTTATGGGTTTGCACAGGCCCAGGGCAAGGAATTGAACCCCAGATCTTGAGATTGCGAGGCAAGCACTCAAACCCCTGAGCTATCCCGGTACCTGTGACATTAGTTAGTTTGTTTGTTTTTAATCCCTAAAGAGTGTCACAAGCCTATTTATTATCTCTCTGTGGAAGGAATTCAAGAGTCATATTCAGACCCTTAAGCATGACCAACTGGCCCCTCTGAGACTTGATCTGTGTTCCTGCCATTCACCAATGCACCCTACCTTTGGGCTATCTCCCAAACTACTGGAAGCTCTTCCCTAGACATGTCCTCAAACTCTGGGATTTTGCTCATGTTTTTTTTCTGCCTGGACTGTTCTTCCATTATCCTCACCGTTTTGGAACTGAACACACTTCTTAATCCTTGACTTCGATTTCTCTCTAATCAGTTTCCTTTCTGACAGTTAGCTGTTACTCTCTCTGTTCCTAAACCACCCTTTTCACAATCCATTTAATTATCAGGAAGTTTTGTAATGAGTTGATTAGCTCTCTGTCTCTCCCACTAGACTGTGAATTCTCTGCCATGGGGTTTTTGTCTTATTTGTGTTTGTAGTCTCTTGGCATAGTGCCTGCAACAAAACATGGCTTCCAAGAAATGTTTAAAATGATGGCCTATCAGGTGACCCTCATTAAGCAAAGGCTTAATTATTATATCTATACATTCTGTTTAAAAAGCTGGACAGTATAAATGTATTTTGGAAAAGAATACCATCTCAAATGACTGAAACAGAAACAAAAATGTTGATGCTTAGAAGAGTGCCCTCTTAGATCTTCCCATCTCTGAGCGTTTCTGCAGAACTCAGTGTCAAGGGATCCTGAGCAGATGAGCTGTGCTTGTCTTAGAATTGCCTGCCTACCTGATGCATGTGACGCAGGTTGATCCCTCTATCCAACACTGACTTCTGGTTACTGTTGGAGAGGGCCCTATTGAGTGAATGAGGTAAAGGCCCAAAATGATAAAGGAGCCCAACCATTATTGCCATAAGACATTATTTCCATAACTTGCAAGGTAAGAGTCCCTTGGAGAAATGAATCCATGTATGTGAGCATGAGAGGTTACATTTAATTTCACTTCAGAGAAATCTTGAGAAATGCTGAAGGGAAGCAGCGGTCCTTCCCCCCCCCCCCCCCCCCCTTTCTGGGCCAGGAATCAAAAGGAGTGAATGCTGAAAGCCTCCTCATTTCTAAAATCAGGGCTAGGTGAGTCTGCTGAGCATACCCTTCTTATATCTGAGGAATGTCAGAAAATTCTCTACTTAAATATTCTGAAGAGGTGCTTTGAAGTTTTCAGAATCTTGTTTGAGCAAAACTCGAGGGATAGGGGAATAAAAAGACAGCTCTTAAAAGTCTACCTTCTCTTTTTCAATTGAAAGGGCCTTAGCGCATCCTACCAACTTCACTCTAGCACTTTCCTAAAGAAAAGGAGGCAGGTTAAAAGTGGGTTGCCCTAAATGCCTTCCAAGAGAGTTTAATTTTTTAACTCAGCTCCAGGAGATTTGGCTGAAAGCGGTTGAGCAAAAGCAATATGGTCAAACATAAGTTGGCCAGTGGGATAATTCTGGTCAAAAAAGGAATGCTTCTCAGTCATCAATTTTCATGTATTAATTATGTTGGCAGACAATGAGGGAGGTTTTGCAACTCTTAATGCATTTGGGGGGGCATTTTTTGTCTCCCCACCTCTGCCTTTTTTAAGTGTAGTGAGTATTTTTTTTAAACTTATTCTTTTGATATTTTAAATTCAGAATTATTTTTCAGACAATTATTCCAACTCTACACCATATCTGATAATGAAAAATTGAAAGCATCCTAAATGCTTACCCAAAGAAAATTAGTAGAAATAACTTCATGTTTTATAGGAGAACTGCTTAAAGTACAGTATGTCTCTAAGAAGTTTGAAAATCCTCAGATACTCCTCCAAAATTAGTTCTTTATCAAGACTCAGACCTATGGGCTATAAATGTGTAATCCATGTCTGCAAATAGACACACAGAACCCTGTGGTGATTTTTTCTGATGTCTGGACCTTCACACAGGTTCTGTATAGTTGTCTTTGTTTTATTTATTTATTTTTCTTTCAATAAATATTCACTGCTTTTTCAAATATAAAACAAAAATAATTTGAGCAACTTTCTTCATAAAATGTGAGAAAGGAGGGTCTGGAATCTCCATGCTTTGTGGACTTGGTGGAAACTTGCAGTTCCTTGCCTACCTCATTGTCATGGTATGTGAGGAATTTGGCAGTGCCTTTGGCCAGAGTGCTGCCTCTCCCAGCCTCCCCTATGTCTGGATGGGCCTTGGGACTGGATTCTGACCTTAGCAGAGGGGAAAGTGATCCTTCTAGAACATCTCCTTAAAAGGGGTGGAGTGGGCCCTTACCATTCCCATCTTTCTGTGCTGCTGCCTGGAATTTGACTATGATCGCTGACCCTCCAGCCGTCAAGGCCAGGGGTAATTGACTGAAAATGAACTGAACAGTGACGGAAAAAGCAGCAAACCTTCCGTGCCAAAACATGAAAATATTTAGAAAAACAGACCAAGTTTGTGAAGTTGCAAAATCATCCCCAAAGGCACTATAATTACTACCACTTAAGAACAAAAAAAGCCAGTGGCTGGGGATATTTATGTAACAGCAGGATGCAGATAGGAGGTGGGTTTTTTGTTTGTTTGTTTGTTTGTTTTGTATTGGTTGGAACTCTATATATCTTTACTGCTGAAAACCAAACCTTGAGTTTCCCCACATTGTAAGTGCAGAGAAGGAACAGCCAGCTACTGGACGTGGCAACATTTCAGAAGGACTTGCTGAGAGCCGTGCTTTCCACAGATGCTACACCACCGCCAACCCCAACATCCCAATATTCTTCCAGTCCCAGCATAAGTTCCCTTACCATCTCCCAATATAGGACTTCAAATGAGAGAAAGGGTCTTTTAAGGAGAGAAATATTGTGAAGAACAGCTGTGAGGCCTCACCTTCCTTTGCCCCTCCCAGCAATGGGGAGGAAGCTCCAAGTACAAGGAGCAGGACCGGCAGAGAGACGATTGTCCAACTTGGGAGTATCTTCAAGGGCAGGAGGACATCTCATCTTTGGGACTGTAGAGAGAGTCCCAGGAGAGATGCTGAGGAGAGATGACCAGGCAAGGCTGGAACCAGGACCATCCCTTCAAAGTGATTATTCCTAGAGGTACAGAAAAGAGATTTGATTTGTGCCAGCAGATTCCAGGATCATGGGCTTTCTCGAATTGGGGCCTGACTGGGGGGCTCTTTGCTGTAATTGATTGCAGCTGAGACTGCCCCTGGGGGGTCATCCTGAGATGAAATCACTCCTCTTGAGGGACCCCAGAGACCTTGGAAACTGCTTCACATCAGTGAAGCCAATTGGGATCATCACCCGTTCATATCCAGACCATAGAAAATGAATTATAACAAACCATGGGAAGGGTCTTATGTCCATTAGTCTTTAAGGAGAAAACCTATTTTCTTGTTCTCTCCTTCCACCCCAACACCAGAGGGAACGGCGCAAGAAAGGCGGAGGGGTGTGTCAGGGACAGCCGACCATGCGCATCACACCCCAATCTCGCCTGAGCTTGGTGGTCGTGGGGGACTGGGAGCTTTGAAACGAATTGGAACTGGAAAGTTTCAAATGAACAGGACTGAATAGTGAGGACTAACATGAGATGATTTTGATAACTGAAAGTAATTGAAGAGCTATTTCACCTGAAATGCCACCGAGGAAGCTCACCCCCCTGTGAGAAAGGGCGTTCCACAGAGCCTGGGAGAGAGCAGGCGCTGGGAGAGCAGGCCAGTGGCCCCGCCAGTTCAACCAGTTATAATCCTTAAAAAAAAACTGTCCAGTTGACTATCATGTCAAACTAAATGGTGTGCCATCCCGAAGTCTTGACAGGACCCTGTAACAAGGTGGTCATACAGAGTAGGTATGGAAGAAAGTTCTAGAAAGCCAGTTTGTGGTATATTGTGTTTGATACATTTCACGAACCATTTCTGGTCCTCCTGATCAGAGGTCCTTGGGAACTTTATCTGCTTGACTGCCCCAGCAACCCCGGTCTCACGGGCCCCAGCTGCCTACAGGAGGACACAGTGCCATGGTCCCGTGGCGAGTGGCTCGGCTGCAGTCCTGACTCCTGCCCTGGGCCACCTGTGTGGGTGGGAAGCCGTGACTCTGCTGTGAGAGCTGCGGGAGTCCCAAGGCCCAACCCAAAAGTGAGGGGGTTCCTGCCCTGTGGGGTGAACCTGCCATCAGTGAGAGTTAGAACCTGAGGATACATTCTCCTTTCCTCTGGGGACAGACTGCCTTGGCCCACTGTTTATTTTGCAGCACCCCTCAAAAGGGTGAGCCTTTGCGATCGAGCATTCAGCGCCCTGAGACCAAGGCTCCCTCCTTTCCTGCCTCAGCCCTCTTCCCCTCGCTCCTCTGTGCCCGGGACTGTACTCTTTAATGATGAGGAGTACACAGGCCTTTGCCTCAGGCTCTCCTCCTGGGGAACTCAGGCTAGGACAGGTGTGCCAACCTGCCTTGATTTTCAAAGTAGCGCATCTTCAGTTTCTGTGCCAGAAGTGCCTTGAGAACCGGCTTGAATGTTTTGAGTGTTAGCACCGAAGACGCACCAGGGGCAAGCAAGCAGGTTTTCCCTCCGAATTATACCAAGTGCCCAGCTGTCTGTCAGGAGAGAGTGGGATTGGAAATGCTCTGAGACCCCAACCTCAGGGTCACTACCAGAACTGGATCCTGATTCCAGGGTTCCTTTCCCAGGGGAAGGACCGGAGACTATTTTTCACTTTGCAAATGCAGTTAGGTTGAAATGACAGTCACCGGGTAAGCAAAACCACTTTCTAGACCTTGTTGCCATAGTCACTGAGGAGACTGAAACGGAATCTGACAAGCCTTCCCAACAATGGAAAATGATTTAGCCATCAATGAGCTAAGCTTAAAGTAGAATGTCCATTTTGAACGAAAGGAAAGCAGTTCCAGCTATATAGCATGCCTGATAATGAAATGAGGCAGAGACTTGGACTAAAGTCTCCCAAACCACCTGACGAGTGCATCAGAAGTTAGTACAGTTTTCCAAAAGAGTAAGCTGCTAAACTGCAGGCGAAGGCCTTCCAGTTCGTTTCTTTTGCAAGCACACAAGGACACTCCCTGTGTGACAACAGGCAAAACCATCTCTACTGATCACTAGCTTTTTTTCCCTTTTTCATTCAACTATTGGTCCCTTGGCTACAAGAACGCTGAGTAGAGTCAGGATAACAATGACATGAGCATGATTCACCTCCAATGTGGGAGGAAAACAGAATGGAAGCATCTTGGGAGCTATAAGGAGAAGTGACATCATTGCTTCCCAAGGAGGTGCCCAAGGCTGTTTCGGGGGCGGGAAGTGGAGAGTGGGTAGGGGTGATGTTTGGCCTCTGGGCACTATTGGGGTAACCAGAGTCATAGTTTGAGGCACTGGTGGGCTGGTGCCTGCCTCAGTGGGCGAGGAGGGAGGTGCCTCTGTGTGTGATTCCGGCTTGGTGTCCGGGAAGCACAGCCAGGCTGCCAGGAGTCCCCAGAAGACGCGATTGCAAAGACTGGGGCTTGGCTGCTGTCACTGTCCACTTTGCTGCCCTGCTGGAGGTGGTACAGAACAGCTGCAAGGCCACTTGCAGGCAGAGATGCCAACCAGGGGGCAGGACGGTCCACTCGGCTCCCCCAGCTAAGGGCTGCCCTTGGGAAATGGCCTCAGGCCTCCACCCTGAATCACTCTGCGAGGCAGACATAGTGTGAGGCTTGTGCCTTCTGTGGAGATCAGGAGGGGGGTGTGACAGGAGGACAGTGGGGAGCACTGAATGCACATCAGCTGCTTACCAGTTCTTCTGAGGCTTTCCCCCAGCCCGGGGCGCCAGCTGCAGAGGGGAAGCGTCCTGCATGGAGACGCCCTCCCTGTAGACCGGGTCTCCTCAGGAATGAGTTCAGTGTAGTTTGAATGGTGGAACCAGACCCTACACTCCCAAAGCAATGCCTCAGGGAAGAGAGTGCAGGGGAAATGCCCCAATAGGACATTTCCTCCAGAATATTCCCCCCACAAAAACTGAGGCCAACACAAACTATAGATGTGTGGTTGATAGACGCCCAACAGCCTTTCAAAATCACCACGATCTGTTTTTTGCTCCTCCCGGAGTGACTTCCATCCTCTTTCCTCCTGACTGTCCTGGTGAGTCACTCCCTCCATCAGACCCTACACGACGTGTTCCCAAGGTTTGATCTTCACTTGTTTCCTCTGATTCTTTTTTTTTTTTTTCTCTTTTGAGCGCTAATTCCCAAGGAGCCACTCCTCACTTATCACCTCTGTGGACTCCTCGATGTCTAGCTCTACTCCATGTGGACTTTCCTGTGACCCAGGCAGGTGTCACTAACGAACTCAGAACCTGGATGTGCTCCCAGAACAGCGTCTCCCCCCACCCAAACCTCTTTCAAATGTTCCTGAGGTTCAGATGAGCTCCTTCTCCCTTCCTCTGTGGCTGTCCCCATGATGACCACCCTGACCCAGGTCTTCCTCCTCGCACACTGGAGTCACGGTGTCAGCAGACCTGGCCCACAGCGTTCTGCTCCCTCCTCTTCGGACAGTCGGCCAAATCTTCCTTGAACATGTCACTGTGTCCTGTCACCCTCTCCCAGCCCAACGTCCAACAGCTGTTTACACTGGACCTCCGTGGGGATGGAGGGGAGGCACAGAGGAGAAGGGGGGTGAGGAGAGCAGACAGGCAGGGGTCCCCTTTGACAGCTTTGCGGGGAGCAAAAGTGGGCAGCTGTCCACTGGGGCTCTGGCTCTGGGTTCGACTGAGGTTTATTTGTTTCTAATTACAAGGGGACACAACCCCCCCCAACTTCCTTAGTCAGGAACTCATGTTACCCTTTTACTCAGAGGAGCTGAAAACCGAGTGGTTTTCTACATGTCCGCCCACAAGATCGGATAAAAGGAGTCGATTTGGTGACTCAGGGCTTCCTTCTCCCACTGCCAAGGCCACCCTCTCGCGCGAGGTGCACAGAGTTCGGTTTGTGTGAAGCGTGTGGCGCCGTGGGGCTCTGATCGGGACAGAGGGGGAATGATTGCTTTCCTCTCCCGAGCGGGCTGGAGGGTGCTCGCAGGCTGCTGTGGCCTGTGGGTCTCTAACCACTTCGCTTGTGTAGGAGCCCCGGGGCTTTCTTGATCTGAAAAGGAGTTTTTAGTCTCATGCTACAGTTGGGTAGAACCTAGTAAAATGGAAGAGAGATGAGGTATAAATGTAGAAAATATATTCTAAAATCAAACAGAAAGGAGCTTTTAAAATAGTCCACATGGGGACGTGGATTTTGAGTTCGGTTTCTTAGAGCCCCAAGCCTTTGTTTTCATGTTTGCTTCGGTGCCGTTTCATCAGACGTGTTCGGCATGTTTGTTTGTCTTTCCTGGACGTCCTCTAGTTCACGGTCCATTCTCTTTTCTGCCCTGCACAGGCCTGTGGGCTGGGTGCCCCACCCTGTGATATGCTGAGCCCAGGGCTTGTGGAAGGGACAAACACGTGGCCTGAGACTGCGGCCTCTGAGCTGTAGGACCTCACCGCCAGTTCATGGAGAAAGCTATTTTCATTCTCCCTCTGTGAAAGCACAAAATGAAAGCGCTTGGAGAGATACCAGGTCATTCTGAAAGTTGCTTTCTTCAGAAATGAAAGAAGATTTGACTGGAAAGAAGAAGCGGCATAATGAGTAGCAGCTGGGCGCACAGGCTTTGAAAGGAGACAGATTTGCTCTGCTGTGTGACTTACAGGAACTGGTTCAACCTCTCTGAATCTCTGTATTTTCATCTATAAGATAAGTGGGATAAATGCTCACAGTGTTATGAAGATGAAATGACAAGTACTTAGCACAGAGCCTGAAATATAGTAGCAGACAAAGTCACAAACGCCCCCCACAAAAAGTGAGTCCAACAATTGGGTAACACTTTTTTCTCTCCTTCCTTCTCTTCTCCTTTCCTCTCTCCCTCCCTTCCTCCTTCTCTTCCTCCTGCCTTTTTTTTCTTCCTTTGTTTTTATTCTGGTAAAATATGCCTAACATACAATTTATCATTTAAACTACTTTACATGTACAATTTAGTGGCAGTAAGTACATTCACATTGTGCAACCATCAGCAACACTCATCTCCAGAACGTTTTCATCACCTCAAACAAACTCCATTCCCATTACACATTTAGTCCCCATCTTTTCTTCACCCTGACCTGTGGTGGCCACTATTCCACTTCTGGTCTTGTTGACGACTCTGGGTACTTCATATATGCAAAATCATGCAGCCCCTTTGTGCCTGGTGTATTTCAGTTATCGTAAGACCCCAGGTTTCATCCATGTGGTAGCACGTGTCAGAATTTCCTTCTCTTTAGAAGGATAGACCTCATTTTGATAAGTCATTCAGCGATTGATGGACGCTTGGGTTTTCCCTTCTTTTGGCTATTGTGAATATGCTGCTGTGAACATCGGTGCACATATATCTGTCTGAGTTCCTGCTTTCTGGACAACAATTTTATTTATTTATTTATTTATTTATTTATTTATTTATTTATTTTTTTGACAGAGAGAGAGAGAGAGAGAGAGAGAGAGAGAGAGAGAGAGAGAGAGAGAACTGAACTGGGGGGCTGGGATTCGATCCTGGGTCCCCGGCACTGCAAAGTGAGCGCTTAACCCACTAAGCCATCCCGGCTTCCCCTTGGACAACAATTTTAAAAGATGTGGTTTGCTATGAAAAATTCTCCCAAACTGGGAGACTGGCGAGGTGGTTCCTGGCTGTCCTTTCAGGGCGGTGCTGAACGCTGTCTGTCGGGTCTGTTCTGCATCAGGATGATCTGATTTCTGGGGGGTGATGTTTACTCATTTTTGATTTTCTATTCATGGTGGATGCAGTATTTTACAGCTTTGTAAGGACAGAGGTCAGTGTGTAGGAAACAAGCAGCATTACAAACGATTTTTGTCCAATGGCGATGTAAATGACTTCTGCCCAGAAGGAAAGAATGTTAACCCAAAGGTTACAGTAACGCCTTGCAGGACACTGTAGCAGGCTTAACAGAGGCCGTGAAAGAAAGAACCTGTCTCATTTTAATAGAGACGGTTTTTGCTTCTTGGTCTGTGTTGTCCTGCTTTCCAGAGTCCGCACAGCATTTGTTTGGTGGCCCTTCTTCTCATCACCTTCTCCACCAGATGTTTCCCCTAAATTGCCCTTTTTTAGCCCAGTGTTGGTCTTGAGCAAAATAGCAAAGAAATGCTTGTTTCTGTGCTAATCACACATTCGAAGCTTCTTGTACCAGGCTCTGGCCTGAGCCTTTTACTTGCTAGAGTTGGCAAAGTTTGAGGCACTGTTCCCTGGTTCAGGGGCATTTACATTTGAAGCTTCCTAACTGTGACCCGAGGAAGCTCAGATAAAGGAGTTTCAGGTTTCATAAATCAATGCAATAATAGCAAATATTTACATGAAGCACCTGTAAGATCGTTTTCATTTTTGAATTATTAAAATGACTGGGGTGACATTGGTTGGTAAAAATGACATAGGTTCCGGGTGTACAATTCTACATCACGTCGTCTATGTGCTGCATTGTGTGCTCACCACCCAGAGTCAGTTCTTCCATCACCATATAGTTGATGTCCCCTCCCTCCCCCCCCCCTCAAAAATGCTGTCTTCACCCAGCAGTGAGGCTGTGGCTGGAGGAGGGACAGTTCCCACACAGCCAAGTACATCCCTTCGGGGTCTCCAGACTCCAGGGCACTGTGCACCCAACCCTAATGGCTGCAAGGCCAGGTACCAGACACCTAGGGACAGCCCCTCTGCTCTGGAGTCCACACAATTATTCAAACTGACCAATCCCCAGGGAGCTGAGAAAACCAGCTAAGCCCACCCCACTTACCATACTTAAGCCACACCCTCCAGCTCACTGATACCCTGTCCCCAGACCTCGGGTGCAAGTCCCTGGGCGCCTGTACCGGAGTTCTGCCTGTCATCTCTCCCAGTGCCACTGTGTGGTAACTCAGCATCGACAGAACCTTTCAGTCTCAGAACCCGGCACCTCCACTGTGTCAGGGACACTGCTGTGTGCTGATGAAATGTGGGTGAGGGCGAGAGGACCTTTACCCCCTAGAAGTTTATAATCGAGCAGGAGAAACACAGATTCTCCTCCTACAAGGTACAGGAGAAATCACAGCGTCTTAAAGCTCAAGGGCTTGTGGGCAGGGTCCCAAGGAGTGCGTGAGCGCCCCACCTAGGGGAGGTGTCTTGGGGATCAGGAGTCTTTCCAGCCTCCCACAGGCTTTTTTCTTTTTAGTTAAGAGCCCTTATTCTTGATTAGAGCCTCCATTTGTTATGGAGGATCCTGCTCTTTCTTTAAACAACTCTGATATACTTCTCTACCTGAGTTCATTTTGTAACTATGTTTGCATATTATTTTAGTTTGGTGATGGGCAGGGTGTGGAAAACAGAGACCAGCCAAGTGAGCAGCAGAGGGTGTTAAAGGGACAGGTGGGTTTTTATAAGCAGCCTTCTTCTTGCTTCAGGAAAGTGATCTTACTTCATCTATACCAAGACACACCTGCTTATTCTCAGCCAGAAAACAAGGTCTATTTTTCTTTTTAAGTAGTAAATCTATCAACTTTTTATTGATCCCATTTTTCACCTGTCCATGCTCACGTGTCATGACTAAGAGATCTTGTGTCCAGATCCATCCACTCACCTTCTTCTCGGCCTGGTAGAACTCACGGGAGAGGCAGGCAGTAGGTGCTTGGACACAAAGTGTCAGGAGGCCTCACTCAGTGTGGTACAGGTGCGGGGTCAGCACCTGGGAGGGTGGGCCTCCTGACCTTTTGCACCCTAGATGCCTCCCTTGCCTTATCCTAGTTCGATCCTGCAATTCCCCATCCTGTGGAAGCCAACAGCACTGCTGATCTAGAACTTTCTCTCCACTACAATCTCCCTTCCTCAACACAACTGTCAGCTGGGCTCAGACAGCTTTCATACATCCATCATCCTTCCTTTACTCCTTTGAACCCTGGCTATTCTGCTAACTCACCTACTGAAAGAACAATTGTATTCAGGGGAATCACTGCACAAATTATAGAAATGTCCAACCACAATGCTGTAGACCTGAGACTAATATAGAAGTACTATTGAATGTGAACTGTAACTGAACAAAATTTAAAACACAAACAAAAATAAATAAATTAATTACTCATAAACAAACTGTTGTTTAACCAACCCTAAAGAAAACACACATTTCTACTCCATTAACATGATCAAATTAACATTTTTTCTCTTCATATAGTAGCCAAATTAATTCAGGATATAAAGACACATGAGATTAATTTCTAGAATGCCTGATGTAGGGGATATTCCAACCACCTCTGGATTTTAGGAATCAAAAGTCTTCTTCACTTCAATATTTATAAGAGCAAATTCTACAGGAGGAAGCTCGCTCACTTATGGGAGCTCAGATGTTGGAAAGAGGGCAGAGCATGTGGGAGAAGTCTTGGTGGGTCTTTTAGGATTTCTGAGGGCTCCCTTGGGGGTCAGCATCGTATCACAGAACCAGAAGAAATTTGAAGAATAACAGTGATTGAGGCTGTT
>PVKE010004164.1:48902-66676 GCA_004027555.1 Craseonycteris thonglongyai
CTTTTTTTTTTTTTTTTTTTTTTTTTTTTTTTTTTTTTTTTTTTTTTACCCATATAACATCTCTGTTTGGCTACAAAAAGAGAAGTATGTTTAAAGATTTTTTTATTTTTATTGTTTTTGACAGAAAGAGAGACAGAGAGAAGGGAGAGGGGCCAGAGCAGTCCTCCATAGGTGTATGTCATTAATTTTCTACATAGCTTCATTCCACAGGTGGGCACGGGGCTGCACAGGATAGGAACTGGCCCCAGTGAGAACTGAACTGGGGGGCACACCCCAGCTCAGCATATGGGTCTGCAGGAGCCAGGGCTGGGATTCAATCCTTTGGCCCTGGGGCTGCAAGACGAGTGCTTAACCTGCTGAGCCATCCTGGCATCCCTGGAGGAGTATGTTTAAGTTGGGATAAAATTCTTTCCTCTTCCTCCCTCCCTTCCTCCCTTCTTTTTTCTCCATTTGTCTTTCCTCCCTCTCTTCCTCTCTTTCTTCATCTTTTCTTTCCTCTCATTTTATCGCTATCTCTTTTTCTCTCTCTTTTTCTGCCCTTTCTTTTCTTCAGAAATGCATGAGATCCTAAATTCAAAGAAAAGAAATTGACCATCGTATCCTTCGCTAGTCATTAGAAAATAGTTCTCAGGACTTCAACTGTTTAGATCAGGGGTGTCCAACCTTTGGCTTCCCTGGGCCACACTGGAAGAAGGATTGTCTTAGGCCACACTTAAAATATACTAACAATAGCCGATGAGCTTCAAAAAAATAACAAAAAAATTTCATAATGTTTTTTAAAAGTTTACGAATTTGTATTGGGCCACCTTCAAAGCCATCCTGGTAACCATGCGGCCTGTGGGCTGTGGGTCGGACAAGTTTGGTTTAGATTGAAATGATTAAGCTTTAAGCCACATTGATATGATGACAATGAATTATGCTTGAATATGGCCTTCCCTAAAAACTCCAGGTAAAGTACTTCCACTGCCTATCATACTTATCACCATCGGAAACTCTTACCATTTGGTCTAAGAGTTGATTGTCCCTCCCACTAGAAGTTAAGCTCATTGAGGACAGTGACTGTCTATGCATGGCATAAGGACCCTCAATTAATATCACTGTGCCCATCACATAGTGACCAATCAAATAAACGAATAAACAAACATATGAATGAGTTGCATCCTACTAAGTAATCATTGAGCAATTGTCCTACCCAAGATAGGCTTGGATACATATCCAGGTGGTGTGCTGGGCATGGAGGATAAGGCAAGAATGAGACCCACATGGCTCCTGCCTTCACGGAGCTTAGAGTTTCATAGGAAATAAAAGCAACAAACAAGTAATTTCCTATGCTGCATTTTTTGAAGGAAAATGATGGAGTTATAACTTGAGGGCTGCTGGGTATAGCTTGATAAATTTTGGGAAGAAACCCAGGGCTTCTTGTGGGGCATATCCATTAGAAAGTGCTTTTGTCTGCATGTAAGAGTCCTGATAAAGAAGCTTAACCAAATTGGGATTTGTTTTTCTTCACATAACAAAACAGGCTGGCCAGACAGTCTAAGGCTGGTGCAGTGGTTCCATAACGTCATCAGTGTTTCTGGATCATTCTATCCTCCTGCTCTGCTGCCCTAAGCATCAGACTTTACTCCTTATAATTGCAAAATGGCTATTTCACCTCTGCTCTCATATTTGCTATCCATTCACTAACAAGGGAAAGAAATTGACAAGGGGGAAAGGGAGGTGCCTACATTGGTAAATTAAAATCTTTCTTGAGGTCACCATGAGACTTATTCCCAAACTGTGCCATATGATCACCCTCAGATGCAAGAAGTTGGAGAGCTATAACTTTTTACTTTAGGGAAAACTATATTGGAGACCGGACCACTTTATGGAGATTGTCAGATTTGATCTGGGCCTTATAAGAAAAGGAGTAGTTAGGTATGCTTGGAATGGGAGGAGGGCATTCTAGATTAGGGGCAAAAATGTGGTTGTGGGAAAGACCTGGAGAACAAAAGCAACAGAAGGAGACAGTGAATATCTGCCTTTGGAGAAGGAAAGAGTGAGAAACAGTTGTAAATGTGGTTATTCTTAAACACTAAGATATGGAAATTGGATTTTATCCCTAAAAGCAATAGCGATTCAGCAGAGGGATTTTAGCACCCAGAGAATGAAAAACTGAAGAGACAATTTTTTTTAAGATTTATTTTTATTGTTTTTGACAGAGACAGAGAGAAGGGGGAGGGCCCAGAGCAGTTTCCATAGTTGTACATCATCAGTTTTCAACATGGTTTCATTCCACACAGGTGGGCGGGGGCCGCACAAGGCAGGAACCAGGCAGAGGGCCTCCTTCATGGGAGGCACGGCCCTGAGAGCTGAGGGCTGAACTGGGGGCCTCCCATGTAGGAAGCTCACCCAGGCAAGAACCAAACTAGGACCACACCCCAGTTCAGCATATGGGGCTGCATGGGCCAGGGCCCAAATTTGATCCTCAGACCCTGGGGCTACAAAGCAAGCTCTTAGCCCACTGAGCCATCCAAGCATTCCCTGAAGAGACAACTTTTGATGAGTAGTGGAAAGGAGTTGGAAAAGCCCCATTATGAACATTGTCTTTGTTACTTAATTATTATCATTTATTGGGGTGACATTGGTTTGTAACCCAGAATTAGTTCTTTTTCTATCACCATATATTTGACTCTCCCTCCCTCCTCCAGAACCCCCCTCCCCCCTCCCCTCAGTTACCCACTAAACAATTGATTGTTTCCATCAGTTTTTGTTTCTTTGTTGCTTTTGGTTTTATATTCCACATATGAGTGAAGTCTTATGGGTTCTTAGTTTTTTTCTGTGTGGCTTATTTCACTTAACATAACCTTATCTCAAGGCCCATCCCTATTGTCACAAATGGCTGTATTTCATCATTTCTTATGGCTGAGTAGTATTCCATTGTGTAAATGTACCACAACGTCTTTATCTAGTCATCTAGTAAAGGACTCTTTGGGTGTTTCCATGACTTGGCCCTGAACAGTGCTGCGGTGAACATGGGGGTGCATTTATATTTGCAGACTAAAGTTTTCAAAAATTTGGAGTAGATACCTGGAGGAAGGATTGCTGGGTGGTATAGTAATTTCATTCTTAATTTTTTTTTTTTAAGATTTATTTTTATTGTTTTGACAGAGAGAGAGAGAGAGACAGAGAGAGAGAGAGAGAGAGAGAGAGAGAAATACAGAGACAGAGAGAAGGGGGAGGGCCCTGAACAGTCCCCATAGTTGTACATCATTGGTTTTTCCACATAGTTTCACTCCACAGGTGGGCGCGTGGCTGCACAGGGCAGGAGTCTCACCTTGGTGAGAACTGAACTGGAGGCACTCCCCAGTTCAGCATATGGGTCCACACGGGCCGGGGCTGGGATTCGATCCTCGGTCCCCGGGGCTGCAAAGTAAGTGCTTAACCCACTGAGCCATCCTGGCTTCCCTCATTCTTAATTTTTTGAGGAACCTTCATACTGTCTTCTATAGTGGCTGTATCAATGTATATTCCAGCAGTGTATGAGAGTTCCTTTTTCTCCACAGTCTTCTCCAACACTTTTTAATATTTATCTTTTTGATGAGGACATTGTCCTTCAAAGGACCCTTCACCCAATAGGTCACACTTACTTGGTCAGAGAGGGCACAGTTAAGTGGGGTGGGTACATGGGATAGTACACTTCAGCAGACATAAGGTGTAGAAAGGGAAAGCAGGAGGGCACTGAAAATCATTTTTCTATGTTGTAGTTTTGCCAAGTTTCTGCTTACAGCAGAACAAATATTTGGTCAGCCTGATTTATATTGAGTCCTTTTAATGCTATGTGAAAGGCAAAGTCAGTGCAAGAGAAGTCTGCCATGAAGAACTAAAGTAAGTAATGTTATTCTGATTTTATGGCTCTATGATAATTTTCTGTGTGTATGTGTGTGTAGAAAGAGAGACTGGGATCTTTTCTAGAGTCTTTCTAACCTTCTAACCTTTTCCTTCTAACCTTTCATAATTCTGTTGCACCTGTCTTCCTGTTAAGCAAATTGTCAGATGTTTTATTTTGTGCATAAGACCTCTGTTCTAACCCACACTATAATATATTATTTTCTAGTGCTCACTGCTACTCTTCAGTGCAGTTTATTCTAGGGCTGCCTGCAGACTGTGCCATGAATGTTTTATCACTGTTACAACTTACTTTTCAAAATTGTTTGGGATATTTTTCTTGTAGTAACTTACCCTTCTAGAAGTCTTTAGCTGCTACCCACATACCACATGAGTCACAAAAGAACTTGATTCAGAGCTAATGAAACCTTTAAGAATAAAACTGTTATTAGTGAAAAAGGTTTAGTTCAGGAGCAACTAAGGAGGATTCGATTCAGCTTGGGCTCTAAAATAAAATTCTTTTAAAATAAAAATTTTGTCTTTGCATCTCAAATCTACTGTATATGTTTTGGGAAAATATTTTAGTACTCAGTGGGACTTCTGGTAAAGAAAAATGTGAGAAAACTGATTCCAGTTTTAAGGGGTAACTTATTTTGGTTTGATTTGATGTCTGGAGGAGAGGGGCTCTTTTCCATATCTGGAAATAAAAGAGGCTCTATAGTTGTTAGGACAGTTTGCCAGACCTGGACAACAAGTTCAATGACTTTTCTAAGTTTGCCTAATGCAGTTCACAGAATATTCTACTTTGTAACACTTGCACCCACATCTCCTGTAGGTCAGTGAATCAATCCTTGTTCTGGTTACCATTGCTATAAGACA
This sequence comes from Craseonycteris thonglongyai, assembly GCA_004027555.1. NCBI lineage: Eukaryota > Metazoa > Chordata > Mammalia > Chiroptera > Craseonycteridae > Craseonycteris > Craseonycteris thonglongyai. The sequence continues at coordinate 53,649 of PVKE010004164.1, forward strand.
AATGGTCCCAGGGACAGAAATTCAGAAGGGCAGGGCTGAGTAGTTCTCACTTGGTATTTCTCGTAATTGTGGTCAGATGTCTACTGAGGCTGCAATCATCCAAAGGTCTGACTGGAATCATTCGAAGGTCCAGCTGGGCTGGATGGATAAGATGGCTCATCACCTGGCTGGCATCCGAGGCTGCCTATTGGCTGAGAAGAATGTCCACACATGGCCTCTGCAGCAGGGCAGTTTTAGAGTAGTAGTCAGAGTTCTTACGTGGCAGTTGGCTTCCCCCAGAGCAAACATCCCAACAAAACTAGATAGAAGCTATACTGCCATTTCTAACTGACCCCCCCGAAAACACATGGTGACTGTATTGGTTGAAGCAGTCACGCTCAAGGGGAGGAGAGCGACCCCAGTCTTGATGGGAGGAGTATCAGAAATACCTTCTATATGATCACATTCACATGAACCTTATAATATATATCATTTCAGTGAAGAGTCTGGGTTTTTCATCATAGCAATTAATTGCTCTTCTATTTCCAACAATACACTAAAATTCCTTCACAATAAAATACTATGGACAGTCCTTTGGAAACAATTGTAATGGGTTGGGTCCATGTTAGAAAAGGAAGCTGGTACTGATCAGAAGGAGCTACATAGAAGGGGCTCCCGCCAGGAATGGAGGCCTTCAGTGAAGGGGTCTAGCCCTCCCATGGCTACTCTGCAGGCAGAGAACCAGCACAGAATACCCAACCTCACTTCCTCCTGTCTTTTCCCTCCATTCTTCTTACTGACCACACCCAGCGCCAGCTGAGAGGCCAGGGAGCCCCAAAACACAGTCCACACAGGGTGGGGAGAGATGTAGAGTGGACCTGAGGGGCAAACAGAAGATCCAGTGCCATAAATTTTCTAGCAAGACCTCTTAAGCTCATTGAAATCTATCAGAAAATAGCTTATTTGATTTATCAGGAATGCTAATTACCTCTCCAAAAGAGCTGCTAATCATGTCAGACCAGAAAGTTCAGCTTCAGTTCACAGACAATTTTCTTTCTCAGAGTGTGTAGCAGAAACTGACCTGACCTGGCTTTTATTATAAGTCGGCACCTGATACGAGGCCTAGTGCTTCATCTACCTCTCAGTAGTGGTGGCTATTAGGAAGAGAGTATCTTCTTGACACCTCAGACCTGTGAAGAATCTGATTAGATTAGGTAAACGCGATTCCTCTCTACTCCACACCGTTCTTTTCCCTCATTGCACTTATTGCCATTTATCATTATGTATTTATTAGTTTGTTGATTTGTTTATTGCCTCTGTCAACCCACTCAGAAACCATAATTTATGAGGGCCAAGGAATGTGTCTTTCTACACTGCCTACGATGGTGCCAGGCACATAGTAAGTGCTCAATAATTATTTATTAGATGAACAAATGAATAAATACTCTGGTTATCTGCCAGCAAGTAAGCATTAGTGAAGTGGAGAGGGTATGGATCCTCAAATAAGGAAGAATTAGGTTCGAATCTTGCCTCTGTGTAGGAGTTGAGAGACCTTAGAAAATTTCTTTTTTTTTAAGATTTATTTTTATTGTTTTTGACAGACACAGAGAGAGAGATACAGAGACAGAGAGAAGGGGGAGGGCCAAGAACAGTCTCCATAGTTGCACATCATTGGTTTTTCCACATAGTTTCATTCCACAGGTGGGTGTGGGGCTGCACAGGGCAGGAACTGGACCAGGGTCTCACACCAGTGAGAACCAAACTGGGGGCACTTGCCAGTTCAGCATATGGGTCCGCACTGGCTGGGGCTGGGATTCGATCCTTGGTCCCAGGGGCTATAAAGCAAGGGCTTAACTCACTGAGCCTTCCCAGCTTCCCCAGAAAATTTATTAATCTCTCAAAGCTACAATTTTCTCCTCTGTAATATAATGATTATAAAACTTACTGACTTCATTATTAAAGTTTGCTTTTGGTCCCATCTATTTATTGTTAGGTTTTGTAAAAGAATGCTTACCTAAAGAGAGAAATTTTTTCAAATGAGTAATGCTCATTTAAAAAAAAAAAAAGTAATTTTTTAAAAGCAGCAACCAGGGGCTTAGCGTACAATATAAAGACTTTATTTTTTTGGAGGTTATTAAAATTTCTCTTTTAAATGATTATTAGTCAGTGGTGATGAGTACAATCTGGAAGACATACACTCAGCCAAGTCTGAAACCTTTACCAGTTATGACTGAGCTCTATGGAATTGGAATGGGGTACACACAACAGAAATGTTCCTGAATGTATGTAGGCACACTTTTATGAATTACAACATATTTTAAATGCAGTAGGAGCATTTATCCTGTGGAGAATTCTCTTCTAAAGCTAAAAATTACTCCAATATTATTTTCTAAATTCAATTTCCTTTAATTAATACTGATATGAGAAACCACGTGCTAGCGATAGCCCATGTGTTGGCTTTGCAAGTACCGGTATTTCTCAATAAAGGATTTCCTACTCCCCTTTCTAAAAGTGGCCTTTAAAATAATTTAAAAATCACACAAGTTGACTATAAAAATAATAAAAATTACAGATGAGCAAAATAAATAAATAAATGTATGTAAAACCCACCCAGAATCCAACTTTGGGCTAACTTGAGCTGACCCCTTCCTGTATAGACTTTATTAAGAAAATTCATCTGGTTTGGCCTGAAAGACAGCAGTACACAGGCACTGTCAAAATTATTACCAGACAGAACCAAGACAATCACTTCAGTGTTGCTGAAACTCTTACCGGGGGGAAACCCAGTGTGGGCTTGTTCTGCCTACGCCATTCAGCCAATAGACCGACAAAGAAGTTGGGTCATAGAATAAAGGTTTATTGTCAGAGCACCAGTGACCTGAGAAGGCAGCAGGTTTCCACTCCCAAAGATTGCCTATCTCCCTCCTCTGGCCATGCTACTGGGGCCGGACAGAGCAGCTGCTGTGCCTAGTGGGCCGAGCCGGCTGCTCCCTGCAAACCAAATCTCTGTGTCCCAAGTGCCACCCCTTGCTAACCAAATCTCTGCATCCCAAACACCCATCTGCAGCCATCTCACTGCTATCTCTGCTGCTGTCTTGAGCTACTTTCTCCTCCTTGGAGTATCAGCAGGGTTTCACCAGTCCCAGTGAGTATTTTAAAAATTGATTCCTTTTGCAAATTTCCCCCATTTTCCCACCCTAAGAAAACACTGTTAAGGACCTGTGATTGACTCTCCAACATTGATTTTACCTCCTCGACACTAAGTAATAACTACCTTGTTTAGGTGGCATTGACCCAACCCCTCTATTTTAGGGATACACCAATCAGTCCACTTCCCCTCCTGAAGGGATTGGTTCAAGCAACCTAGGCCTAAAGCAACCAGTGTGTACTATTCCTTTAATCTCATGGATTGACTTACAGGTGATCCAATCAACTGATACCTTGAGACTTTCGCTGAGAATTCTGGGATAGAAATTTTCTCCCCTGGAAGTGGAATGTGGTTATGAAACCTGGAACTTCTGTAGCTGTGTAGCTTCACTAAGAAAGCCAGCCTCAAATCTAATTTTTTATGTTTTAACTCAGTTGTGTTCATTCTGCTAATCAGGCGTTTACTGAGGTTTTTAATAAGTCAGCAGTTATATTGATGTCCAAGGTATGTAATTAGTTCCTTTCCTCTTCTTGTTTTACAACAACCTGTTTCTGTTTCAAGACTGCAATCTTCTTGCTCATATCTTAGAGGACGTTAAACTTATGTTTATAAGTTTCTTTTCTTATTGTTCTGTTAACTCTGTTTCTTCAGGTATAGGTTTTCTGCAATTGAGTTTATTGCCTTTCTTTTGCAGTACTATCATTCCCCAAATGTCAGTTCTCTATTCTAAGTAGTTATGTCTTTGCTGTTGATATTTCCTGCTAGATTCTCTGTTGCCTCTGGTACACATTCCTCCTAGGAAAAGGAGAGAAGCAGTTTTGGGGCTTCTGTACATTGCTCTGCTACTAGGAAAGTGAGAATGGGCCACATGTACTTTTCAGTGGGGTTCTTCAATGACTGATCACTGGGCTTCAGTCTTCTCCTGTTCTCTGGAGTACCCTAATTCCACTGTCAGTTCACTCTGGGCCCCTGGCTTCTACCGCTTCTGGGTGGTTTTTGTTTGGTTGTTTGTTTTCTAGTCATAGTTGGCTCCAAGCTACTCCACATGTCCTATTCTGTCATTTCCCTGTTCATTTTGATCTGCTCACTTTTGGTCTCAGAGGTTCTGTACAGCGTCAGGTCCATGAGACATCCCTATCTTGTTTTATATATGACTATATATTAATATAAATATATTCTTCTATAATTTTGCTATTTCATAGGAGAGTATGACTGTCATATATCCTCATTTTGCTATCTGGAAATTAGAATTAACATTTTTCATGATATGCGTGTCTATGTTCTCCTAGGTGATTACAAGTTTAATGTGGTCAAGAAGTATGGCTTACTCATATTTGATTCCTTTCTTTCTCCCTAATATAGCTAGAATACAAAAATAACTGTGCCTATTAGATGTACAATATGTGTTGCTCAGAGTGAATACAACTAATGAAGGTGATTTGAGCTAGTCCCATGCTCTGTTTCTAAATGCATGGCTCTCCACCCCCCTTACCCCCACCCCCCAGTCAATTCAGGGATTAACTACCTATATCAAGAGTATGAACTTTGGAGTCAGATTGCCTGACTTCTAGTCCTGATTCTACCCTACGCCATTTGTGTGACTACTGACAACTACTTGGTTTCTCTTGAACTCCGCTCTCATGTTTGTAATCTATAAATCATGTAAAGCATTTTACACAATACCAGCACATAGTAAGCATGTAAAAATGTCTAACACAATTATTAATATTTGTAATATGACTTATAGTTAATCTGATCAGTAAAATCTTACCCCATGCTAAGAGATATGGGTTTTCCTGTTGAACTTTCTTTTTCCCAATTAATATATGTGCATTTTAGCAAAGATCTTTTAAAGATAACTTACTCAGTTCAGATGCCAAAGGAATGACTCCAGTGGTTGAAAGCCCGGGCCACCATTTGGTGATAGTTGTCAATCCCTCAGGGATACTTGGGTCAGTCCCGGTTCCCACTTCCACTTCTTTGTTCTTTACTTGGTCTTGTTCATAGGAGCTGTTGATTGCTCCATGCAATAACCATCCCTCTTTGCTAATAGAAATCTCATTTCTTACAGTTATTGGTCATATGAGTGCCTTAGGGGATTAAATCTAATTAATACCATTTTCTATGCCAGTGATTCATTTTGAAATGAGTGGGTAAAACAACTCTAGCCAATGAAATGTGAGGAAGACATCTTTTGCAGGGTTCCTGGAAAAGAAAACTTTCTCTTCAAAGGCAAATAGAGATGGAATATTCTGTCTTCTAGCTTTTGGGTGTTGCTATGTGAAGAAGTAATGCTTGAGGTTGCTGCAGTCACATTTTTCTATCATAATGTGTCAAGCTTAAGATGAGAGTCAACATCCAGAGGAGGAAAAAACCTGGTTCTTGGTGACCTTATTGAACAACTGAAAACCAGCCTGCTTCAGAATTTACTATGTGGTAGATTAAATTCTTTTATTGTTTAAGCCATTTAGAGTTGAGTTTTCTGTTATTTCCATCAACAAAATCTAAATCATTCAACTGGGACATAAATAATGTATTTTATCCTCTTAGGTATTTTTCTTTTTATTCAGAGAGAAGCAGACTGTGGAAGAACATAAATTGCTCCACTCATTTTAAAAAGTTGCTAAAGGTTTTTTTTTGGCAACTCACAAGTTTTATAGTCATTGGAGTGGCATCATGTCTTATGTTTAAAGAACAAAACAATATCTTTTGTTCCCATTAGATGTAGAGCCTTGGGTACATAAATAAAAACTTTGGTTATCTCTTGGGACATTTATTTCATCAGTATAGTTTTTAAAAGTCTTAGTGCTCACAAATAGTAGTTGTCTTCTGAGGTGTTAAACTGTTTAGAAATATAATTCAGACTGAGAAAATTTCTCTTCTTTGGGATAGAGAGGAAAACTGTTGGAATTGTAACTTCTGGCAAACTCCATATAGTTAGAGAAATAGAAAGAATTGATGCTGTGTCTGAACCATATTGTGACAAAGGAAATCAATCAAATGTATGAACTTACTTGGCTTTTGATAGGAAAAGATTATGTGGTATTTATTTAAAGACAGATCAATCCCTGTCCCAGACTAAATGAGGAAGAGATTAATTGAAATTTTAATGAAACATAAAATTGGGCATTGGTGATATTGCCTGCAACCATTGTAGACTGACCAGTAATGCAGCCATTCCATTTACCTTATTGGAATGAGCTCTGGGAAGGCAATGTGCCTGATTCCTAATCTGGGGATCAAGTCTGTACTCCTTAGTTTCTGTTAACAGGCCAATTTCCTCACTCACTGGATAAACCAGGTACATTTCCAGCCTTCTTTGGTTCTACCTATGGAAGAAATAATGCTATTGGACTAGGCATGGCAGTATTAAGTCCAACACAATGTTGAAAAGAACTCCTGGAACCTGGGGTACAAGAAGACCTGGCCCTGTTAACAGTGGTGCTCCTTTGAAAAGTGCAGAAGTAGGATGATGCCTTCTGAAAACAAGCATTATCACCATCCTCCTCCTGCTCCATGTCAGCCATCTTTATAGTTACATAACTTCTTTTCCTAACTGGTTGGTCAAGTTTCCTAACTTTGGTTCCTTTATGGCTCTCCTCTTCCAGGCATGGTACTCTGGATATAGTAGGTGTTTGATAGATCCTAGTTGGCTGATTAGTGAGGTCGGCCTATTCTCCAATCTACATTTTAAAAGGTGGGGTCCATTATTAGTGATGCTCTAGGTCAGGGGTGTCCAACCTTTGACTTCCCTGGGCCACATTGGAAGAAGAATTGTCTTCGGTCACATAAAATACACTAACACTAATGATAGCTGATGAGCTAAAAAAAAAAAAAGAATTGCAAAAAGATCTTATAATGTTTTAAGAAAGTTACTCTAAATCAAGCTTGTTCAACCTGTGGCCCAGGGGCCACAATTGCTCCGGGACAACTTTGAATGCACCCTGACACAAATCATAAACTTTCTTAAAACATTATGAGATTTTGTTTTTTTGCCTTTTTTGTTTATTTTAATTTATTAGCTCATGAGTTATATTGTTAGTATATTTTATGTGTAATCCAAGACAATTCTTCTTCCAGTGTGGCCCATGGGAACCAAAAGATTGGACACCCCTGTTCTAAATAAAGATCACAAGGGATTAACAGATTCTACTACTAGTGTCTGACATCCAGTTTGCAGGGGTCAGTCAGACAGAAGGTGGGTGTCCCACATGGATGAGGGCAGTTCCTGAGACAGAGGTCCTGGGATTAGTCAGAGAGGTCATGGCATTAGCTAGTGAGTCTGAATGGGACTGAGTGGGAGGAAGAGACAGAGTGGAGGGTGGGAGACCAGGAGCTGGAGGAACAAATTAGCAAGTGGAGTTCACACTCTGCTCTTGACACCCCTTATTACCAGGGCCCCCACATGGGAAGCTTGCCCTGGCGAGAACCAAACTAGGGTCACACCCTAGTTCAGCATGTGGGTCTGCATGGGCCGGGGCCAGGATTTGATCCTTGGACCCTGGGGCTGCAAGATGCATGCTCAACCTGCTGAGCCATCCTGGCTTCCCCATCCTGGAATATATTTTGGCGGTGAGGGTAGGTGGTTGTGGGGGGGGGGGGTGGTGATCTTGAAAAGAGTACTCTTTTACAGTTTTGGAATCAAGTAGTCAAAAAGGCACAGGCAAACTCAGTTTCAATGATGTTTGAGCCCCTGAATTTCTTGGATACCAGCCTTACCACTATCCCTTTGATTTACATGGACCAATAGATTTTTAGATTTTTTTCTTAAGTCAGATTGAATTGGATTTTCTGTCACGTAACAATTTACTAACTTGCAGTTACTTTCAACCTGAGCTAACGTTGGTCCTGTTTGATGCTTAAATGGAACTCAACTTTCTAATACCCTGAATTTTTCTTGGATTTATACTTTACCAAATATTTGTCTTTTATCCCTAAATTTTTAACAATGATATTGGATTCTAAGTACCATTATCCTTTTTGGCCCTGTTGGGTCTTTATTCTATTGAAAATGCAGATGCCTGGGTTACATGCCATGCAGGTCTGGCCACTGGCATTTTTTAAACACTCCCAAGTGGTTTTGTTATGCACTACAATTTGAAAAACAGAGTGTTAGCTTAGACCCTCATTTCTTATTGCTTTCTTCTCTTCCTCCAAACCCTTAGGTCACTCTACCCTAATCAAAAAAGACCTCTTTTCTCCTCCATGGATAGAAGATAAATGAGAAACAGTATAGCAGCATGGACTTCTTATTGGCTAGTGGGACCCTGAGCTTTCCTTGTCAGTCACTTAGCTGGGAAATTTCCCCAGATGAACCATTTCAAAACCCGGCTCTTTGCCCTTTGGAAATACGGACTTATATTTCTGAATGAAGTGCACTGATGTGTCCTCTTCTGTATTTTTTACAGCTGTAGTTTTTGAAAGGGATGCAGAAGTCCTAAAACTGAGCCCAAATCAGAAATGTAAAAATATATACTTAAACAGAACAAGATATTGAAAAGTTTTCCCTTTTCTTCTCCCTTCTCTGAGAGGTCTGTGGCTGCCTGGCCCCTCCTCTGTAAGGTGAGCCCATTTATCTGTGGGTGTGTATGGCGGAACCATTACCAGGGTCTTCCTGCAAAGATATCCAATGACTTCCTCAAATTGGATGGGACTGTTGATGACTGACACGTGATGCTGAAGGAAAAGTTATGGTATAGGCGTAGAAGCCAACTTTGAACTGTAAGCCTTTCCCATGACCTGTGCCCCCAAAATAGCTCCCAGCCAGCAACCATCTGCAGCCTTGATCTGACCCTGCCCCAGACATTTGGCATGTGGAAGCTGGCCCAGTTGTCACAGAATAAGCAGATAAATCTCCCAGTGTTTACAGACTTCTCTTGGACGTCCTCATATCCTCACAGTAATCATTGTTTAAAAACACCAGATCAAATTCAAAAATGGGGCAATAATAATTTTCCTCATCACAGTCTGGGCAGGATCTCTACAGTAGCAGATGCTGAATGCTGCTCCTCCAGGAAAGGTGGTCGGCAGGCTGCCAGTGGGCGCCCTGTGGGAGGCCCTGTTCTCACCTTGGCCCCCAGGTCCACCTCACTCCCAGCCACAGGACTGGGCCGCTGCAGGTCAGGGAGATACGGGCATGGGCAGAGTGGGCGAGCAAGGAAACCTCACCTTTTACAGCAGCTTTTCTTAGCCTGCCTTTGCCTTGAAGGTCCCGCCCACTTGTCTCACTGTGGCTCTTCCCCACTTCTCACCCCCTTTGAATTAAGCCCCATGTAGAAATCTTTGAGTTGCCTCCCTCAGCACCATTTGCTCTCCCTCTGCCTGTCCTTTCCTAACTCACCTCCACAATGCAGGTGTCAAGTGAGCAGCTAAGACTTTGTCTGCATTGAGATGCTTTTAAAAATATGTATTTTTAACTTAATGAGTAAACGTATATATGAGAATTTTCATTTGCAAAGAGAAATTGAGAGAGGCAGTGTGGTTTATTCAGAAGATTCAGACAGAAGTCAGACTGGTTTATGCTGCAAAGCATAATATGAATGTATTCTCAGCACTTTAGGGGAGCTCAGGGAATGCCCCTAACCATTGCATCCAGCCTACTCCCCACTTTGCACTGAGGTGAGGACAGGAACGGATGGGACACCAGGGTGTCCATGGGCCAGGTCAGGACACTTCCCTTTGTCTGCAAGAAGGGAGGCTGCAGTAGTCCGGGAGGCTGCTGCCTATCCCTCACCAAGTAGCAAGTGTCCTGTATGTGCCATGCATGGGACTGGGTGTGTAGGACACAAGAATGAGCACACAGACGGGGTTTCTGTCTTCATGGAGCTACCATTGGGAGGGTTAATGCTAGCAGCTCATTAATACAAAGGGAGCAGTGATATAAGGAGAGGTCGACAGGGCCATGGGAGGCAATTTGAGAGAGGATTTGACTTAATCGGAGAGGTCAGGAAACGCTTTTTTGAAAGAGTGACAGCTGGGCTGAGATCTGAATGATGAGGAAGAACTAGGTAGAGAAAGAAGGGAGGACAGGGAAGAATAAGCTGGTGGCGCTGGGGGCTGGTAGAAAATACTGGAGTTATGACAATGGGCCGGAGTAGGGAGAGTGAAGGGGAGAAAGTGTGAGGCTGGAGGGGTTCTAGGGCACAGACCAGACAGGGCCTTGCTTGTGCAGCAGGCGTGTCCAATCTGTAGCCAGGGACGGCTTTGAATGAGGCCCAACACAAATTCTTAAAAAACCATGAGAGTTTTTGGTGACCTTTTTGATTTTTAACTCATCCGCTAGCATTAGTGTCAGTGCATTTTATGTGTGACCCAAGACAATTCTTCTTCCAGTGTAGTCCAGGGAAGCCACAAGGTGGGACACCACTGCTGTAGAACGTGTTGAGGATCTAGTTGCCATCATCATACAAACAAGGGGAAGCCACTGACCTGTTTTAACTGGTGGTATGGTCATGGTGGGTGTGGACTATGTTCAGATTTGTGTTGGATAAGATCATTCTGGCTACAGTGTGATTATGGAGGTAAGGAAGAGGGGCTAGTCTCAAGGTAGAAAGAGCAGGCATGAGGGTCTTTAGTAGCACAGACAAGAAATGACGTTACCTTGGGCTAAGGTGGTCGCAGTGATGGGAAGAGAGGTTTAAGGGGCAAAATCAACAGGGCTCGGGGGGTGTGCCCTCCTCACCACCTTCAAGCTTCCTCAAGTGTAAATCTAACAGCAGCCTGAAGGGAGCATGCCCATCGGTGCATGAGAGAGCAGGTCAAAGCTAAATTACATTTATCTGAACAAACAGCACTGGTGCTGGATCCCAAGCAGCATTTTCCAGCCCCCCTGCATCTTCAGCATGAACAGGCCCTGAAAATGAAGTGCGAGGGAAGGAAGCAGGCACCCAGGGTATTTTTAACAAGCTATAGGAAGTAGCCCACATTCTAATTGGAATCCTTCTCATTAAAACCCAGAGAGCCTAACCCCACACCGTTCTTGTTTCTGTCTGCAACTGTCTCTTTTTCCAGGTAATTGACAATAGGCTTCCACAGAAGTCTTCTCAGCATTTCTACGAAAAATTTAGGAAACATTAGGTTTGACACCATCACCATATTTGCCAAGGCAGTGAAAATCCCAGCTGGCAAAACTTTGAGTGTGATGAAGTAGAACAGCGAGGACAGCACGGAATCACTGATCGATTCAGAGTCTTCCAGCAAGTGGCCAGTGCTGAAGCTTTTCACTGTGGCTACTGCAGGGACGAGACATAGTGATATAGGTAGGGTTTCCTTTTCTTCCTTTTTTGCCTTTCCACTCTGCCCTCAAGTGGTTCCTGGTGTCAAATCTGCTTTTTTAATATCTTCCTTTAATAACAGCAAAAGCTGTTACAAATTTTATTCCATTGAAATGGCCTAGAATAGTCAGTGTCTGATTTATTGCCGAGCTGATGGTGTCATGTTGGCATTCCAGGCCCCCATGTGCCTGACCTGCGCAGGCCCGAGACCTGAAGTGTGGTCCTAGCTCAGTGTTCCTCCAGCTTCAGTTATTCAGGTACTGCTTTCATTAAATTTGTCATGTTGACTTTTCACTTATATTATTACTTTCTTAACCTTTTCCCTCTAAATTGACTTACTGGTTTATTTAAATTCTTTTCTATTTTAAGCCTTGGCTATAATACATGGGAAATCATCATGCTGGTATGATAATGACTTTTTCTAATACAGATAAGTGCATCATTAAAATAAAAATGTTTTTGCATATATATAAAATCAAATAGACTCTACCATGATGATATGTAGACCTCACTCTGAAAGATTTTGGACAAGCTGATTTTTTAACTCATTTGCTTTGCTAACATATGTATTATTCTTCACATCTGGCCTGACATTCCCAGGCTTATTTCTCATGGCTTTCTAAGATAAAACCTCAAGTTTGGCCAAATGAATGTCCTTGTTGCTCCTTATGCAAAGTATATGTGTGCTGTCCCCTTCATCTAGAATCAACAGTTTACTATGGAAAGAGAAACGCTGACCAAACTAAGAAAGAACAAATTGAGAAAGCATGTGATTGGGTGGATAAGCTACTCTTGAACACTAGGCCAAGAACATTCTCAGGGCTGACAGCTGTTGGGCAAAGGTCAAATGTAAAAACTTGAGGTACTGTTCATTCATGGGCTATTTTTATTTTCCTTGAAAAGGGAGGGTTACCCATTTACTAGGGAAATTTACTAAACAATTTCTGAGTTTCTTTAACCTCGTATAACAAAAGAGATCTGGTTTAAAAATTATTGGTGAGTAATCACCAATACATTAGAGTGGAAAGGTAGGAAGGAAGGAGAAATAACTACATGGTTTGTGCTGGCCTACAGAACATCACATTAATTGCTGTAGAAATTCATTAGTTTATTTATTTACAATATGTTCATTTCGTGCTAGGCACTGGATTACGGAGATAATTGAGACATTACTCTATAGTAAGGTGACCAGACGTCCCGCTTTTGGCAGGACAGTCCCGATTTTTAACAATTTGTCCCGCATCCTGCGGCGTTTTAAAAAGTCCTGATTTTTGGAAAGAATGCACGACAAGCTAGGGAACAGCGGGAGATAGACCAAATTTTTAATCAAGAACCCCCTGCCCCCCGGTCAACGGTGTCCCACTTTACCAATGTTAAAATCTGGTCACCTTACTCTATAGGAGCTCAAATTTTGCAGGAGACAGCAAATAAATAAGTGAGCATTATAAGGCAGCACAGGCCCCAAAGTAGAAGTATGTCCAGGACACACTGACTGTAGGAGAGAGAGTGTCAGTTCTACTGGAGGATCAGGCAAAGCTTCCTCGGGGACATAACCCTCAAGCTGCGTCTTGACTTCAAAGTGGTTTTGGTTAGTTAGGGTTAAAATGAGTGTAAGTGTTAGGGTTACA
>PVKE010004165.1:0-44617 GCA_004027555.1 Craseonycteris thonglongyai
ATTTCTTAAAAAAAAAAAGAAAAAAAAAATAAAAAGGGGGGAAAGCCGGGACGGCTCAGCGGGTTGAGCGCTCGCTTTGAGGCCCCGAGGACCGGGGATCGAATCCCGACTCCGGCCCGGGCGGACCCACATGCTGAACTGGGGAGTTCCCACAGTTCGGTTCTCTAGCTGTCTCTGTCTCTGTCTCTCTCTCTATCTGTCAAAAGTAAAATAAAAATAAATATGCACTGAAGATAAAATAATTACTCTCTATAAATATAAAAAGATATAAAAAAAAAAAAAGAAAAGAAATTATACCATATATATTCACATACACGTTGCTAATGGACTGAATCATGTCCTCCCAATTTTCAGATGTTGAAGCCCTAACCCTCAGTTTGTATTTGGAGATAGGACCTTTATGGAAGTAATTAAGATTAAATGAGGCCATAAGGATGAGGTCCTGATTCGATAGGGTTAATGTCCTTATAAGAAGAGATTCAAGAGAGCTCACGCTCCACCATAGGAGGACACAGTGAGACGGCGGTTGTTTGCAAGCCAGGAATAGAGCTTTCACCAACACCCAGCTCTATGGGCACCCTGATCTCAGACTTCCAGCCTCCAGAACCATGAAAACCATTTACTGTTGGTTAAGCCTCCCAGCCTATGGCATGTTGTTATGACAGCCTGAGCTGACTAAGACATACAAGTGTAAATGCATAGAAATACACAAGACCATATTCAACACACTCTTTTGCCACTTGCTTCCCACTCCTCTTAGTATCTAAGGGCTATCCCTATACCAGCACACCTACCTCATTCTCTTGAGTAGCTTTGTAGTATTCCACTGTGTGACTATCCCATGAATGATTTTACTAGTGTCCTGCTGTTGGACACTTGGGTCGTTTCCAGACTTTTGCCACTACAAGCAGTGCCTGTCTTCATTTGTGTGTCTTGCTTGACCCACATGTGGGAAGTATATATGTAGGATAAATTTTTAGAAGCAGAGTCAATTAATATTTAAATATGCTACTAATATAATGTCTCCGATGAAAAATAAAACCAACCTCCCTCAATAACTTCCTTTCCCATCTCAGCTACTATATCTGATCTCTCCTCCCTTTGTGACTGAACTTTTAAAATAGCTGTCTATACCAGCTCTCTCTGATTTCCCTCCCTAGACCACTACCTTCTTCAGTTTGGCTCTGGTTTGCCCCAACCCCGTTCACACACTCACATCGGCACTGGCGTATTAGAATGACTCCATGCCTATACGTGGGATGTGACAATTGATTTCTCCATTCAGTGACCTCTTCCCTTAGCATCCATTCTACAATAGTCTTCTGGTTTTCTTACTTCTTGACTGTTCTTCTCTGTCTCTTGACAGTTCATGCTTCTCTACCTGTCCTTAAATACTAGACTTACATGGAACTTAGTTCTAGATTTACTTCTTTTTTCCCCCTCAACCTATTATCTCTCTTCCCATAATCTCATTCATTATCATCATGGCTTCCATGGCCCATTCATATACCTGTGACTCTCAATTGTGTAATTTCAACCTAAATTTCTCCTCTGGAGTCCAGATTTATACAAGTATATCCAACTACCTCCTAGCTACTCCACTTACATGTTTCACAGACATCTCAAATATAATATGACCCCAATTGCACTCCTGCTGTTTGCTTCCATCAAAACTCCTTACCCTAACTCCTCATCTTAATAAAACGGTGCCCTCACCAACTCCATTTCCTTTACACCCAACCATTATAAGGTCCTCGTAAATTCTGCTTCCTAAACTTCCCAAAACACGTCTTTGCTTCTCTTTGTTTCCAATGTTACTACCTTGGTTCACACCATCTTCATTTCTCACCTGGATTACCAATGTGGCCTTTTTCCTGGACCCCAACATCCACTCTGACCCTCATTAAATCATTTCCCCGTGAATCTAGTCAGCAATATCATTTCAAATGCAAATCTGACATGTTATTCCTCTGTTAAAATCTCACTGTGCCTTTCCATTGTCCTCAAGTGAAGCCTGGAGATTGCTTGTGATATGGCCGTTGCCTCCCTCCCCAGGGGCATCTCACTCCCTTTCCCCCCCGACACCCAGAGGGGCTTCTTTAGTCCCTGATATTGCCCTGTGCTCTTTCTACCCACAGTGTCATCACTGCTGCAGAGCCTGAAGCTTCTGTTCATCAAAAAGCATCCCTCTGCAGGAGGACCTATTGTGACTACTCACTCTAGTTTAGAATGCACTCTTGTGATTCCCTGTTCTCCTAGGTAGCACTGCCTTTCATTATAATAGTGTATTTGTATCCATCTTCTGTTTAGTGCCTGACTGTTCCATTAGATTTATAAGTTCTGGGAGTACAGGAACATTGCAGATCCCAGGGGTTGACTGACTTTCTGTAAAGGGCCAGTTAGTAAATGTTTCAGGCAATGGAAGACACACACAGTCTTTTGCAACTGCTTCTGTCTGCTGTGAAGCATGAAAGCAGCCATAGAAAATATATAAAGAAATGAGCATGGCTGTGTTCCAATAAAACTTTATTTACAAAAACAGGCAGAGGGTCAGATTGGGCTTGTGAGCCATAGCTTGCCCACTGCTTGTGCTCAGAGCTGGCGATTTTATAGCATGTTCTACATGCAAGGCACTGTTCTAATGGTTTCCACGAATTCACTCATTTCATGTTTTGAATGACCTCATGGGGCAGATACTATTAGTGTCCCTATTTGCAGATGAGACCCAGGGCTCACAGTAACTTATTCAAGTTCAATTTGTACCTAAGCAGCCTGGCTCCAGAGTTGACTCTTAACCCTCTTGGTTGGTGAATGTGTGAGCAAATGAATGATCGTATGAGGTTGGGGTACCAAAGTCTTCCATTACAGAGGTTGGAAAGTTGTTACTGATTTTTTGCAAAAGAAGTTCCTCTTCAGCTACAACAGAGCTTAACAAGCCAGGAAACTGAGTGGAATGTTCTTCACCCCAAGTCCTCACCCCCACATATGGACGTCCAAGGGCAAAGCCAGAAAGAGCGTGCCCATCTTGCTCATTTTCCTTTTGGCCTCTTCTCAAAGGCAGTATCAGAAATGGGGAAGCTTAGAGGTCGTCTGCAATTCCCACCCTACTATCTTTTGCTTAATTGTCTCTACCTCTGTTCAATCCCTGATTTCCCCCTTACCAGTTAAGAGGCAGGAGACTAAACAAACAAGGAACATTGGGCTTTTGAATTTTATAGAGTAATTTCAAATCCAGCTTCTTCAGCCTCAGTTTTTATGTCTATAAAATGGGGATAGGAACAGTACCTATCACTTAAGATAGCTGTGACAATTCAATGAGAGTAGGGGTGGCCTAAGCAGTTCATCAGTGCCAGTGATTGTTTTTCTCATCCTGGTACTCAAGTGGGCAGTCGAAACAACACAAGATTTGAGATCAGATGAAGCAGAATCCCATGTCTGCTTTTTATTAGACCTCACACATACCATTGAATCCAGGGGAGTCACGTGCCACTTAAATTTGCAGAACATTTGGGAAATTGACATGGGCTTGCCAAGCCATTGTTCCCTCCAACGTAAGGACATTAATAATTTTCTTAAAAATCTGACATTTATTATCACCCGTGTTTTATAAATGAAAGGATATTTTAATACCACCCATCCCCCAAAGATAGGAGGAAGGATATAATATGAGAATAATGAACTCTCATCAGTGTCCTTGTTTCTCTAAGTTCACTCATCCCCAGCATTTGAAAAGGGGCCCTCACCCTAAGCCTCATTTTTCTCATCTGTAAAGTGGAGTTATAATACCAGGGCTGTCCGGAAAGTATCCAGCCACCTGATGTGAAAAGCAGGCATTTATGGCTGGATTTTTTCCGGGCAATCCTTGTAATATGCACATGCACATGGTCACTGATCTAGGAAAGTAGGGGCTGAGAGGCTACTAGACCCCTTCCCTGGTCTATCTCCCCCCACTCAATTTCCTTCTCTCCCTCTCTCCCTCTTGGGAACTGAGAGAGGGAGAGATTAGAAAAAGCCACTCATGGGATCTCAAAGGACTTTATTGGCGGCAGGTGTTGACAAGCACCAGTTGTGGCCTAGGTGGGAATGACTAAACAAGAAGAAAATCCACTCCTTTCACTGGGGAAAGGGGCCTGTTTCTTTCCACCAGGCAAGGAGTGGGGCCCCAGATGGAGGGCAAGGTCCAGGGAGAAATTTTACTATCTCTGGAGACAAAAGGGCTTTTGTGTGTTAATGGTCTCTGGGTAGGGTGGGGTAGGATGAGGAAAAATGGTAAATGGGAATGAGAATAAGATTCTACTGGCGAAATAAAGAGCGAGAGAGAGGAATAGAGCTGACAAGTAGATGCCCAGGAGAGACCCAAGCAGAGAGGGTGATTGAAAGGGGTTTAAAAAGGTGGGCCCTGAAGCAGAGTTCCCGCAGGCCAGCTTTGGTTTTCCACCATTGGGGCCTGGGTGGGGTGCTCAGCTAGATGTCTGACGGGGACATCAGGCCTGAGCTCTCCCACGGGTGCCTTCACAGACAGGCTGTGCCGCTCACCTAAGCCACAGCCCCTCCCTGAGCCTCAGAGGCCCCATCTGTAAAAGGGAGGTCTGGGCCCTGTTTGGCTCCAGTAACGTGAAATAGGGGGTGTCCACAAGTTCATTGCAACTATTTTTTTTTAAAGCTCGGATCTGAAATGTTCCCAACTCAAGGAGGAAGGGGACCGCAGGTCTTGAAAGGCTGCCTAGAAGCTGGTTGGCTGTAACTGGATGAATAAGGGCGGTTGCCGGCTAAAGGTTATTTAATAGATATTTAATAGATACCTTTTCTTAAATGGACACAGACATGAGTTTGAGACCTCAGAGTCAAGAATCTGCTGCCACTGCAGCTTCCAGCATTGGCTGTCCTCCTGAGAACTGAGTTGATTAAAGACACAGACCTCTTTCCAGGAGGCCAGAGAAGAGAAAGGTATAACCCAGGACAGAAGGAAGGCACAGGGGTCGTGTTCTGTCACATGCCAGACATTTAGAAAATGGAATCAGGAGGGAAAAAATCAGATCAATGCAGTGAGCACTATTCATGTCTTTAAAAAATATATATTCCTTGGCCTGGTTTTTGGGGTGGGACCCTCGGAGGGTTGGGCCCGGCCGAAGCCCACCAGAGACCAGGCAGAATTCAGAACCACAGGAGCCTGTTGGATTTGGGCCCAGAGAAGCACATGTTGTTGTTGCAGCTGCCTTGGTAACTGGGGGGGCAGGCGGAACAGGGCCTCCCCATCTTGTATGGTGCCTCGCCAATCCAATTGCCCCTGGAAGAGAAAAGGTCCCAGGAAGACGGCGTCAGGGGACAGAGGAATTACATGAGCAACCTTCACACAAGTTTCCAAACCTCAGCACCACCACTGACTGGCCATGTGACCTTGAACAAGTTACATCTGCAAACCTTGGTTTCCTCATCTGTAAAAACAAGAAAAGACATCCCTCTGGCACAAGGATGCAGTGAAGACAAAATAATGGAGCCCAGTGCGCATGTACCTAGCACAGTGCCTGGCAAATAAATGACTCCCCAGTAACTGCTGATTTTCTTATTCCTTCCACTCCACCACCGCCCACCCCGGCTCCGGCAGATCTAAATTCTGGTCCTGGTTCTGGATTCTGCTATCTGCCAGCTAGTGACAGAATAAACCACCTCATTTCTTGAACCTTGATTTTTATACTCCAAATAAAATAAAGGAATAAAATGCTGCCTATAAAACTTATGTGAAAACACTCTGTAACTTATGAGTACTGTGTAAATGCTAGACCAATTAGGTGATGAGTGTAGTTCAATTGTGTGTATGTGTGTGGGGGTGTCCCTGAAGCCTCATCATGGCCACTGTTATACATTCATTTCTTTTTTAAAATTTTTTTTTTAAAGATACTTTTATTTATTTATTTTATTTATTTATTTAATCATTTATTGGTTTTGACAGAGAGAGAGAGAGAGAGAGAGATACAGAGACAGAGAGAACTGAACTGGGGGTACTCCCCAGCTCAGCACATGGGTCCGCACGGGCCGGGGTCGGGACTCGACCCTCGGTCCCCAGGGCTGCAAAGTGAGCGCTCAACCCACTGAGCCATCTGGCTTCCCCTACATTCATTTCTTCAATGGCCTTATCTCAAATCCATCCCACCTGCTCCTGAGTTAATCCTTTCAACAGACCATGGTTTTTGGAAGGAGAGGGGATAGGGAGCTATTGTTTAATGGTTGCCGAGTTTCTCTTTGGGGTGATGAAAAAGTTTTGGAAGTAGTGGTGATGGTCGCACAATACTTGGGAATGTAATTATGAGTAGTGCCACTGAGTTATATGCTTTAAAATGGCAAATTTTGTTATATATAGTTTACCACAATTAAAAAAAAATTAATGTAATATACCAAAACCCAATTAATTGGACATTTTCAATGGGTAAATTGTAGGGTAGGTGAATTATAACTCCATAAAGCTGTTTAAAAAAATAAAGGACAAATGCCACCTACTCAAGAACTTTAGTGGCTTCCCATTGCCTATGTAGGTGTTGGCAAAAAAATTTTTTTGAAGATTTGTTTTACTGTTTGAGAGAGGTGAAAGAGAGAGAGAGAGAGAGAGAGAGAGAAGGGATGAAGACCCAGAACAATCTCCACAGTCACGCATCATTAGTTGTGACATAGTTTCATTCCACATAAGTGGATGTGGGGCTGCGTGGGATGGGAACTGAACTAGGGTCCTTCCGCATGGAGGCAAGAACCTTCACCACTATCTTGGTGGTTACCAGTTGCACAGCAGTTCAGCCTATGGGTTTGCACAAGCTGGGTTCAGGATTCAATTCCTGGACCTTGTGGTTGCAAGGCAAGCGCTCAACCTGCTGAGCTATCCTGGCATCCCCACCAAGTTCTTTTTAGTGAGGACCAGATAACAAATACTTTAGGCTTTGCAAGCCAGATGTCTCTATCACATGAAAGCAACCATAGGTGATACATAAGTGAATGGTGTGGCTGTGATTCAGTAAGATTTCATTTACAAAAATAGGCAGCAGGCTGGATTTCGGCTATGGGCCATAGTTTGCAATTCCCGGCTTACCGAATCTCGTCCACTGCTTTTGGTCAGGCATTTTAGAATGCCCTCCCAGCACATGGATCCGTGCCCACAACTCTCTTCTCCTTCCCAGCTCACAGATTTCTTTCTTTCTTCCTCTTTCTCCTCTCAAGATGTAAAATCATTCCCCCACCTCTTTCTTGCTCATGGCTGCCTAGTAGTCTCACTATTGGCTTCTAGTGTTAGCTATCTTTGCAAGTCCCACCCAGTGCCTTATTTTCTCACACTTCAAACAAACACTCTCTGTGAACAGACATGGAATCTTTTTTTTTTTTTCCCCCAGAAGGGACTGTTGAACGACTGTGAATAAAATCAACCAAAGTGCTTAGAAAGGTATGAACACTTCTGGTTTCAAATGGGACTCCTCATTCATCCATTTATTCATTTGACACATCCAGGGCATCTATTGGGCCTCAGAATTTGTGCCAGATGCTGTGAGTATACAGTTTTCAAATGATCTCCTGGAAATTTGGGGGCAGGAAGAGTGGGTGTGGAGACACCAGAGGTGATGAATTCAGAGTAGTTCTTTTTTGTTTAATTTAACCACTTGGAAAAACATTCTACTGCTTAACAAACAATGGGTTGACATCACTGAGTAGAAGGATATAGAAATGAATAAGACTTATTTTGTACCCTCCAAGAGTTTATAACCTAGTGCCTGCCAATGGGTGTGCAGGTCTAATTTAAAAGTGAGATACGTACAAGCCCACTTGGCTGGCAGATCTGGGCTCCACTCCCCACCTCTGACTTTATCCATGAGACTGCCACCCACCTGCCTCAGCCCTCTGCCTCCCAGTCGATTCTGAAACTTGGGTAAAGAAACATGATTATTAGTGGACTCGAAAGCTACCAAATGTATGGTATGGAGGTTACTTAGAACAGAGGAAGATGGAGCATCCTGTGTGCCTTCCTTTTCTTTGAGTTCTGCCCACTCCACCCTCCTGCCCCTGAACCCCTCTGTCCCACCCGCACTTACTTAATGGCATAGTTGCAAACCAGGTACACGGCCTGGTGCCAAGTGCTGCCCCAGACACTGATGCTGCCACAGGTGTGGATGGCACAGCCCAGCCGATTGGAGGATGCCCACACCATCTGAGGAAGGACAAAGACAGGCGGCTATGAGGAGTCAGTGGGGCCCAGGGTTCCGTGGGGTTGGGAGGCTTCCGGACTTGCTTCAGGGTGGATGCGTGAAGTGAGGTCCTATTCCAAGGTGGGGGGCTAGAAGCATATTGTGCTGTAATGTTTCTCCAACCTTTTTGTACTACAACCAACAAAAGAAATACATTTTATATTGTTACCCTGTGCACAAATATACACACATGTATTATGAATCAACATGTCATCTTATGTGTGACATATGCTAATATTTTCTGTTCTGTTCTATGAGTTTGAGTGGTGTTTTTTTTTTCTGTTCTTTTTCCTAGTGTTGGATGTTAAAATACAGACTTCGGAGTTAAGCAGCCTTGGGTCAGAATCTCAATATCATTAGCTGTGTGACTTTGACCAAGTCACTTAAAACCACTCTGCCTCAGTTTCTTCTTTGGTGAAATGGAGATAATATCTCACGGGATGTGGGGGAGGACATCTGATTTAGGCCTCATATTTCCTAGAGGCTTGCAAATTTAGATTTTAGACAATGAAGTCCAAATGAGTCACAGAGAGATGGACGGAACTAAAAGAAAATATTTGTCATACAATTAGAAGTTTCTGTCCTATTTCTGGCAACATTATATTGCATTGTATTTCTGTGTGTGATAAGTCTTAATGTATTAAATATTAGCCCTCAAAATACGCTGTGCTTTTTGTAACCTTATTTTGGCATTTCTTGTTTTAAGATGGTGGAGGCCTTACAAAACCGGAAATACTAGAAAATGTTTGGATCTATTGAACTCAAAAGCACTCTTGAACTTGTCAGACCACACACATCTCTGTTTGGAGGTCAAATATTCTGGTCAGCTTACCTGAGATGCTCAAAACCAGATTCAGTTTAGCTCAAGTCCACCTTCCAGGAATATGCTGATTATGGGAAAGGAAGTCCAGGGGGCACTCTGTGTTATCTGTAATTTGTGCTCCACCACATTCTTTTTCTTCTAAGGAATCAGGATTTGTTTTCCCATCAGCCCTTAGTCCCGACAAAGGGGTACCTGGGTATAGTGGGAGCAGACAGGACCAGTGCAGAGCCAGGGGCAGTGGGGGTTACAGTCCTTCGGAGCTGGAAACAGGTAGTGCCGCTTCTCCTCAGACCAAGACTTGGCAAGGTCCACCACCGAGCGGTACCTGGGGAGGCAGAGAAGATGGAAGACTGGTTGGGAGAAAAAAGATGTCTCTCTGCCACCAACTGGCTTGGTGGCTTTGTTGAATGACTGAGTGATGGAAGGGTGAAGGGTCACTCACCGGCCAGAATGGATGGAGAGGTTCTGGCCCACGTATTTCATCAGCTGTGAGGGCCCATGGGCCCAGATGCACTGGGTGGCCCAGGCCTCGGCAGATCTAGCCAGCCTCTCATCCCAGACCTGGGGAAAGGAAGGTCATGAAACTCCCGGGGAAGAACAACCATCATCATCACAACAGTGCCCAGAGAGGCACATTTACCAGTGCCATTACTCCCCACTCCTTCAAAGCTTAGAAAACTGAGGCTCAGAGAAGGCCTACGACTTCAAGGTCAACAGCAAGTCCACATCGGCGCCCAGGTGCACACCCAGGTCTCTGACTCCTACCTAGTTTGCTGCCCTTTTCCCTCAATGGACTTCAAGTTGAGGTTCTCTGTTCCAAGTGGGGGTCTGAGGATATTGGTCCAGGAGTTCTCAGCAATCCCTAGAAGTGGCTGAGCCCAGGGTGGTGGGAAGATCACTTATTTTATATTATCTTATTTTTTACCTTAATTATATTTCAAGTATATTTATTTTAACATTAAAAGATGTCATTCAAATGTTTTTTTTTTAATTGTTAAATTTATTGGGGTGACATGGGTTGGTAAAAATTACATAGGTTCCAGGTGTACAATTCTATAGTACATCATCTATGCATTGCACTATGTGCTCACCCCCCAGAGTCCGTTCTCTTTCCATCACCATACATTTGATGCAAAAGGTTTTTTTATTGAATACCGGTAATGAAATATGCACAAGTTTACTATGTAAGATGTCCAAAGGAGGAAAAGTGTCCCATCTCTATCCTACACCTGTCTCTCCAGCCACCCTGCTGCCTGGAGGCAACCATCACTGTTTCTTATGTCCTCTTCCAGAATATTCTATACATGCACAACCATATACCCTGCATATGTATACACACATATACAATATATACACAGTTTTACATATAGTTTATATATAACTATATGTGCATAATAATTATATACTATATATTTATTTTACAAATGGCAACATGCCAGACAGTCTATTCAGCACCTTTCTCTTCACTTAACACGATAGATTGTCTTGGTGATTATTCCACAACAGTACATAGAGAATACCCTTCTCATCCTTTATAATAGTGTCTTAATTATTTTTCAACTTATTTTTTATTATTACATTTGTTGGGGTGACATTGGTTAGTATAGTAGAATAATATAGGTTTCAAGTGTACAATTCTATAACAGTCTTCATAATTTTTAGTGTATGAATGCATGCTCCAAGTTTTATAACCTGAAGAAGGCATCGCTTTAAAAAATACTAGTTTATGGGGAAGCCGGGATGGCTCGGTGGGTTGAGTGCTCACTTTGCAGTGCCGGGGACCAGGGATCGAGTCCCGGCCCCGGCCCGTGCGGAACCATATGCTGAACTGGGAGCTCCCCCAGTTCAGTTCTCTCTCTGTCTCTGTCTCTGTATCTCTCTCTCTCTGTCAAAAGTAAAAATAAATAAAAATATATTTAAAAAAAAAATACTAGTTTAAATGGAAGGATGAACTATATGATGTGGGCATGATGTCTCAATAAAGCTATTTAAGAAAGAAAGGTAGTCATTTGCTGTGTAGCCCAGCTCTTCGGTTAGAGTCCCTTTGGTTAAAAAACAAACAAACAAACAAACAAAAACAACTTGTTGCCTTCCAGTTCTGTCTTCTTGGGATTCTCTGAGGAATTATTTGCTCATTCAGCAGATACGAAGCAGTATTTCTAGGCACCGGGGACTCACAGTCTAGCAAGGACAGGAACTTGAAGTGATCATTACTATCCTGGCGGGTATGCAAATGTGAAATAGGGGGCTGGAACGTTCTCGGGGCTCTGGGAGAGAAAGGATAATCTGGAGCAAGGATATTGGTCCTGTGGGCAGAAGTCGGCTAGTGAAGCAGAAATGGGGGTTGCCAAAAGAGGAGTGCAAACATCTCCCCAGGGTTGTCTGATTCGTAGTCTGTTAGGAAAGCCGGGGGATGTTTTCTTCCTTCTACAAAGGGGTAAACTGAGGGAAGGGGCATGCTAACATCCAAGCCTGCTGACAGAGAGGGAGATGTCTCACCAGGGACACTCCCGAGGTTTCTGGAGAGCCATGTAGCTCTTTGCTCCATGCTCCACGCCATAATTAAACACCCATTGGAGTGAATGCCTTGTATACACAACTGGTCCTCCATAAATGTGTCATTTGTTTGAAAATGGAGGACCTTCTATGTGCCAGTCACTGTGTTAATAAATGATAATGAGTCAGTCAATGGACAAATAAATGTTCCCGCACCTCTAGCTGTCTGCCATTCCGGCTCCTCTGCCCACCCCTCCTTATCACTCCCTGACATCATATTCTCTCTCCCTCTATTGTTGTTGATGTGTGTTTTTCATCATCCCCACTAAAATGTCAGCTCCGTAAGGGAAAGGCTTTCGTCCATCCTGTTCTGGGCAGTGTCCACAAGGCTTAGCGTGCTGCCTGACGCTACGTGGACGTTAGTACAAAAGTGAATGGACACGCTGCAAAAGAAAGTTCAGCTGTTGAGTAGCAAGTCTTAGAGGGGCTGGACTGGTGAGCTCTTACCCTAAAGAAATCTGTGGGTGGGCGGGAAGGCTATCTCTCTCCAGGCTGCTTTGGAACAATGGCCAAGGAGGAAGGGCTATGAGACAGAGGAAGCTTCCCTCCTTCCCTCCAGGAGTCTGGCTGCTGGGAAGCTGGGGTTTGAGCCACAGGCCCTGTCTCTTGAAGCACAGACATCCCAGCTTCCTCTGATGATAGGCTGCTGGTTTTCTTATGCCTAAACTCCAGCCCCGCTCCCCTCCTCCCCTGGAGGACCCCAGTGAGGAGCCAGACTTCTTGGGCAGGGTACTGTGCTGATTAAAACCACAACTTCACAGCAGGCAGACCTGGGTTGAAATCCCAGCTGGGTGAGGGATGGAGAGGGGAGCAAATGAACTCTCCTCACCTCAATTTCTTTACTTGGAAAGTGGAGATGACAGTGTCCGCCTGCATCCTTGGGGTTCTCTGACGTGCCTGGCACACTGTAGGTGCGCCATAAGTAGCAGTCCTCTGTCTCTGACTCCGCCCTACCATCCCGCCCCAGGACCTGTGCAATCGCCTTAGTGTCCTCATCTTTTAAATGGGCACCCTAATTCCTGCCCTTTCCACGGGGTCCAGACACCAGGGTACTGGCTTGTGGGGTCAGGCTGGCGAATGGTCCAGTCCCTCCAGGACACAGTGAAGGGGCCCTATGGAGGGCACAAGGACTCACCATATACTCCATGTTGGCAGCAGGTGGGTGCACGCTGGCCCTGATGTGGTTGTGATAATCCAATAAGGCACTCATGTCCCGGGCAGAGATGTGGCGCTTCCGCCGGTAGCGGGGTACCCCCAGGCCACTCAGAGGCCACACTGCTGAGCCTTCGGTCCGGGCCAGTGCCAGGGTGGCATTGGGCATTAAGGCGTTCACTGTCTGGCCTGCCCAGAAGAGCAAGCCTGCCAAGCCCACGGTGCCAGGTAGCAGGGCCATAGCTGGCTCAGGGGGGTCACAGGTCTGCCTCGTACAGTAGGAGCTGGCTGCTGCCTAGAGGGAGTGGGCAGAACGGCACCAAACCTTGAGTGGTCTCACTTGGCCACTCCAGAGGATGCTAGCCCTGGGAACTTGGCAATGATCTCCTAACTCATCTCTGGTCCCAGTGCCCAACACCCCCTGCTCCCACCCCAGTGGACTGAGCCGATTGGGCAATGAAAGAAATGCCCAGACAGTGGCTAACCTGGACCAGGACCTGGGGAGAGATGGTGCTACCACTTCAAAGCCAGGGCTCCATCCAACCAGCCCCAAGACAGACACCAGTTCTGCCCAGCCTGGACAGCCTCTTCACCCATCCTGCTCCAAGTGGGCTCCTTCAGTGCCCTCAGAGGGGCAGGACCAACCTTCCCCAAGGCTTAGTGAGGCCGCTCTTATCCCTGAGCCGCTGCACTTTCAGGATTGAGAACAAGATGCAGAAAGAATTCGATGACAGAGAATGAAAGAGGCAGAAAGAGAGGCAGAAAGAAAAACAAGAAACAGAGAAAAAGAAAATGAGAGAGACCAAAAAAGAGATACAAAGAAAAGGAATGAAAGAAATAGACAGATATAAAGGTACAAGAGAGAGCGAGAGGTGACAGAAGAAAAAAAGAAAGAACCAGGGGGAGAGAAATAGAGGAAGAGACAAAGACAAAGGAGGAAAAAGAACAGAGAAGAGAGAGAGAGAAATAGACATAAGAAGAAAGCCAGAGGAGGGGTGTGGGGGCCCAGGCAGCAGGTTCCCAGGGAGCGCATACCCAGGACAGGCAGCAAGGCGACTGAGGAGGTCGGGGGGCCTCTGCAGACACCCTGGCCCACCTGGCAGCACGGCTGCTTTAACGGTCCCCTGGGAGCTGATGGCATCTGACGTGCTGGCCCCATAGCCTCCTCCCCTTCCAGCCAGGCCAGACTTGAACAGGAGGCTCCACCCACTGCCCAGGAGCTTGCCTCTTCAGGGGCTCCCGTTTGTGCTCTTTCAGCTTCCACCTGGAGTGTGCAGGACTGGGGCAAGACTGCTGGTCAGGGTAGGGGTGAGGCAATGGTAAGGATTCCAGGAGAAAGGACCACGCACTCTGGAGACCCCAGATCCAGAGGCTTCTCTCTGTCTTCCGTACCCCAGCATATTAAAGCCACCTTGCATGCAGAGGGCATTTCCTACAAAGCCCTCGGCCTCAGAGCAGACATTTAACATGGCCCCATCTCATGAGCACCTACTATGTGCCCAGCCCAGGCTGAGTGTTTCACACAAGCTCAGCCAACTGTCAGAGGCAGATATAAAAGCTCCTCGTTTTACAGATAAACCTAGTCCCAGAGAGGTGAAGGAACAAGCCCAAAGTCAAGCCAGTCTGTTTGCAATAGAGTCAGGACTCAAGTTTAAGACTGACTCCGGAGTGCCAAGAGTATGTAAAAAGAATGTCATTTTTTGTAACCAAACCATTATGGATGCAAAGGGGGAAAAGCCCTAGGAGCACATTCGCTATATGATGCAGCTCAAACAGCATGGTGTAGCCTCATTAGTTAAGCCCATGGCCCTGGGTTCAAATCCCCATCATTTCACTCACTTCCTGGGGGTCCAGGGCAAGTTATTCGACCATTTTATGCCTCATCTGTAAAATGTGTCATAACAGCACCTACCTAGAGCATTGTTGTGTGGATTAGACAAGTTAGCATTTGCGGAGTACAGACAGTGACTGGCACACAGTGTATGTTGTGTATGTGTATGTACTTGCACGAATATGCATGTGCTTGTATGTTACCTGAGGGTAGGCATGCATGTACACACACATGCTTATGATGGTTTGTGTGTCATGTATATGTGTGTACAAATACATGCATGAGCATGCAGGGGTGTGTGTGTGTGTGTGTGTGTGTGTGTGTGTGTGGTATCAAAGCCCCTTTAGTCCCTGAGTTGCTGGCCTTCTGGGTTAAAAAAGTGTAATGTTCTCCTGTCTGATGAACTGTATTCTCCATGAGTAACAAGCAATAGTTTTGTAATGAGAGGAGGAGACTTACAGAAAAGATGTTTCATAAAAAAACCAAAGTTGGAGCATTTGTGAGCCTTCAGCCTGTTCTGCCAGTGGCCTCCGAGCATCTCCAGGCAGAACCAGGGGGCGAGTCTCCAGCCCAGGGCTGGGTCCTGCAACCGGGCTAGCTGAGCAGGGTCCCACCCCAGCCAGCAGCCCAGCCTCAGCCTCTGTGGCCCAGACGGTGTCTGCTTGCCAAAGCACACACCTTCCTGCGGGTGCAGCTTCCACAGCTCAGGCTGGAGTCCGGGGGAGGCGGGGGAGGCAGAGCAGTGAGGGCTGGGGCTGCTGACCCTGACCCTGCAGGGCTTCCCCATCACCCCAGAAAGACGAGAAAGACTGGCTCCGTCCAGACCCATCTCTGCCTCCAGTATGCTGGATGTCCCAGGGCAAGTGCCTAGCCTCCTCTGGGCCTCAGATGCCCCACTAGAAAAATGGGACCGAGGGTTCTTCTACCTACAGAGAGCTGGGATTCATGGTTCACTGGCAGGAGCCCTGCAGCCCAGGGGAGAAGGACACAAACAGCCTTGGCACTTAGTCTTAGGAGTGTCAACAATTATGTCCCCCTCTCAGAAGGCTTACCATAACCGGCACTTCACGTTGGTTCACTTGTCCTCACAGCCACCTTTGAGGCAGTTACCCATCTATTGTACAGATGAAGCCATTGAGGCACATGGAGGCTTGGTGACTTGTCCTAGGGCCTGTGGTAACTGGAGTTCTGGAAGTGAACACTCTCGCACATTTACAGAATGCACACACAACCACTGTGCACACACCACACATGTGCCCATGCACACACAAGCATATTCTCCTCCCACAAATCAGAGACAGCCCATTCCTGCAGCCCCTCAGATCCTTTCTACTGTACACCCTCAGGTGCCCTGGCATAAATATACAGATTTTTACTCGTTGTTTGGCTTTTTTTACACATTTTGCTCCTACCTCAGTGTCCAGCGCTGTTTCTTTCTTTCTTTTTTTTTTTTAAGATTTATTTATTGTTTTTGACAGAGAGATAGAGAGAGAGAGAAAGATACAGAGTCAGAGACAGAGAGAAGGGGGAGAGCCCAGAGCAGTCTCCATAGTTGCACATCATAGGTTTTTCCACATAGTTTCATTCCACAGGTGGGAGGGGCTGCACAGGGCAGGAACTGGGCCGGGGTCTCACCCCAGTGAGAACTGAACTGGGGGCACTCCTCAGCTCAGCATATGGGTCCACACGGGCCAGGGCCGGGATTCGATCCTCGGTCCCCGGGGCTGCAAAGTGAGCGCTTAACCCACTGAGCCATCCCGGCTTTCCCCCAGCGCTGTTTTAAGCACTTTACCTGGATGAGCTTATTCAATCTTCAGGACAACCCTGTCAGGTCAGTACTATTATTGTCATTATATCCATTTTTATACACAGGAGGAAATTGAGGCACAAAGAGGTGAATCATTTGCCTGGGGTCCCACACTCAGTGCATGGCAGAGGTGGGATAGATACGTGGGCAAGCTGGTTACAGTCTCTTCACAGACACAGACAGACAACATGGAGGAAGGTACAGCCCCTCAGTCTAGCCACACAAACAAAATCACCATCTCTCAACCCACAGTGCACACATCCACAGAAACCCAGAAATCATACTGGAGGCAAACATACAGGGCCACTCCTGGCCACTCCACCAGCTGGGACCTTCTCTGGTGTCCTCATTGACGAAGGAAGGTTTCCAGTGGATAAAAACATTAGGAGGTGGGAGCAGACAATAATCAGGGGCACGCCAGATTAATGCCCTCACTTTAGGATCAGAACACTTTCTCACCCCTGGAGTTTATCACCCCAGATTCAGCTCCTGCTCCATCCTCACCCTTCCTCAAATTCACTCTGGGCTTGGGCAAGGGAAGGGGAAATTATAGCAGACAGTAGTAGCATTTGAGGCAGAATAGCTCCATGGCTAACAGACAGACCCACCTCCATGGCTTACTAGCTGTGTAACTGTGGGCAAGTCACTTAATCTTTTTGTGCCTCTCTTTACTCATTTATAAGATGAGACTGCCTAATAGCATTGCGATAAGGATGAAATGAGTTAGGACATCTTAAGACACACGACATGATGCCTGGCACAGAGTAAGCAATCAATAAAACGTTAGCTATAATAGCTAACAGTAATAACAGTCAACATTTATTTAGCACATACTATAATAGATACCAGGCACTAAATGCTTTAGGGACATGATCTCATTTAAGATGAGGAAATAGCAACTCAGAGAGGTTAGGTAACTCACCCAGGTTCACACAGCTAGTCCCAGTGGAAATTGGATTTCAATGCTAGCTTTCTCTGATCCTTATCCTATAAAGTTGCTTTTGAGAAGACACTGTGGGACAGGAGCCTGGTGCTTGAGAGAATAGACTGAGAAAGCTGGAAGGCCCTTAGAAATCTCTGGGTCACCCCCTCATTTGCCAGTTGAGGAAAGAGTTTCAGAGAGGTTAAATGACTTGTCCAAGGTCACACAGCAACTGCCAGACTTAGGACTGTGACACATGCGAAAAACAACAGCGGTGATGCAGATTCTTTAAAATATTCCAGGTCAAATGCTCCAGGTTCTTCCAAAAGATAAACTGTAAGAAAACCAAAGGGAGGGAGGGAGGGGGAATCAAATATATAGTGAAGTAAAGAGAACTGACTCTGTGTGGTGAGCACATAATGCAATTCATAGATGATGTCATGTAGAATTGTACACCTGGAAGCTATGAAATTTTTACCAACCAATGTCACCCCAATGAATTTAACAATTAAGAAGAACAAAACAAAACAAAAAACCAAAGGGATGAAGGGAGAATTGGTAGACTTAAAAGATACACATTTTTTTACATGGCCAAGACTAATCTCTGCTCTTTTGGGTTGTGCACTTGGGTGATAATATTATACAGACACACAAAGAAATGCTATCAAAGTCAGACTGTCTTTGAGGTGGGGCATTTAAGAGGCTTCTATTTCCTGATCTGAGTGGTGTTTATAAGTGGTTCATCTTAGTAGGGTCCACATTTGTTTTACGTGACTTTCTATACTAGTGTTTTATTTTACCATAAAAAAAAGGGCTTTTTAAAAAGTAACAGGAGTAGTAATTTATACAGTGACACCTTCCATCTGTGATGGCCTTAACCACGCATGAGGACTTTCATCTTCTTTTAACAGTTTGAGGACACGGAGGTTCAAAGAGGGAGGCAATTTGCCCACAGTCTCATAGCAAATAAGCCTGGGAGCCGGGACTCACCCCCTGTGGCTTGGTGTGTCTCCACAGTACAGTGGTGGTTGGGCTGCCGGTGGTAGTTTCTGACCCAGCAAAAGGGGTTGGAGAGGTCTCACGACAGATTCAGAGAAACTGACTCCTCAGAAGGTAAAACGCACCTAGAAGCACCTCCGGGCGCCCAGCTCTGACTCCTGCTCTCTTTGCACCCGGATAGCAGGATATTCAAAGGGAGGCAAGAGGGTCTGGGGGGCCAGGAGCAGAGCTGTGGAGTCAGATGGGTGACTCAGCTCCAGGTGACTGATTCCAGGGCAAGTCATGAGCCCTCTTTTGAGCCTCAGTTTCCTCATCTGTAAATTGGAAATAATAAATAGGTGCTACCTTATATGGCCACTATGGGAAATTCAATGAGATATGGAAAGTGTTACTGGTACACAAAACAACGTTTGCTCAATGTAAGCTATTAACTTCCCCAAACAGAAAAACTGTGTGAGTTCACTGACAAGATGCTCAAGAACAGGCAAAACTAATTTAGGGTGATGGGAGTCAGAACAGGGGCTGACTGAGAGGGGACACGAGGAGGCTCTTACTGAGGCGGCTGTATCTCTTTCATATTTTGATCTGGGTGGCAATTACACGAGTGTCCATATGTAAAAATCCATCCTAGTTGTACACTTACAATTTCAGCACTTGAAATTAATTTATACCTTAATAAAAAAAAAATTAGAATTCTCTATGGTTTGAAAAAATGTTTAAAAGGTTTCTTTCCACAAATATAAAATTCAACTCCTATCTAAGAAAAAACAGAGACAGAAATATCCCATTCCCTTCCCCACAACACACACTACCCAATATACATAAATACTCTCCCCAGTACACCCACCAAAACCCCCAACGCTGTACACATGTAGCCAAAGACCCCCGACATTAACACAAATAAGTCACTGTCCAACAGAGTAGACACACCTGCACTCCCACTCAACCCCACAACACATCCTTCTTCAAATAGAGATACTTTTACACTCTGGGTGCACAGGAACACACCCTATATGCAAACACAAACAGAGACGCACAAACCAAACCCATAGACCAAACTGATGTGATGGGCAGATTCGTGAGTCAGCCAGACGTGGGGGTGGGGTAGGGGGGGTGGCAGGGGGCTTGGCCCCTCTTCACTATAGGACCTCAGTCAAGTCATATAATTTCTCCAAGCCTCAGTTTCCTCATCTGTAAAATGGGCCCAATAAGATCTTCTCCCATGAAATGAAATAAAGTTAAAAAGGAAGACCATGAGCCAAACAGCTTTCTGAGGGAAGGAGCTGTGTCTAATTTGTCTCTGAATCCTCAGTGACGTACATCATGTCATTATAAGTAGCAAACTAGTGTGTTGAATAAGTAGTATGTAAGTTTACCCCTTATACACACAGCATATAAATAGTAAACTCATGTGTGTCTCCTCAGCTTAATCTATAGGCACAATATAATCCCAATAAAAATTTCAACAAGATTTTTGGAGGAAATTGGCAGGCTGATTATAAACTTCAGGTAGAAGAGTACGGCCCAAGAATTTTCAAGACATGCCATTAATCTTATTAGTAATACATGATGATTAAGCAAAACAACCACAATTGAGTAGTTAGGTGGGTGGAAAGGGGAGTTGGAAATTAAGGGTGAGCCAATGATGGGGTACAAGGAGCCAGAAGAGCGTGGGCGAAGGCTCTGAGGCCGGAATTCGATTCATTTGAAGAACTGATAAAAAGGCAGGTTAGGGAAAACTTAAAGGATACAGAGGGTATAAGAGGAG
The DNA here is from genome assembly GCA_004027555.1 of Craseonycteris thonglongyai. NCBI lineage: Eukaryota > Metazoa > Chordata > Mammalia > Chiroptera > Craseonycteridae > Craseonycteris > Craseonycteris thonglongyai. Next base: position 20,078 of record PVKE010004165.1, read on the forward strand.
GGTTGAGAGATAGAATTAGAGGTAAGGAGAGGCTATGTCTTTTTTTTTTTTTTATTGTTTAATTTATTGGGGTGACATTGGTTGGTAACAATTAGACAGGTTCCAGGTGTACAAATCTACATTACATCATCTATGCATTGCATTATGTGCTCACCACCCAGAATCAGCTCTCCTTTCATCACCATATGTCTGGTGCCCACTCCCAATTCCCTCCCCCCACTCTCCCTCCCCTGAGAGGCTATGTCTTGCAGGTGGGAGGCCTTGAATGCCACACCAGCTGCTTTGCCCTGTTGTGCTGGGGGCTGGGGAGCTGGGAGGGAGGGAGGGAGAGCAGACCCTGGCTTAGCCCTTCAGGGAAACAGAGCACCCCAGTTCATCCTAGGAGCTGATTTTCCACGGAACCCCAGAACCCTGAAACTAGGGGCATGTTCATCTCTGCCCCTCTCACGTTAAGTACTGTATTCCCAGCAATGTGTGTGTGTGCAGGGCTGAGCCAGAGACCCATCACCCCCCTGGATGTCAGAGAGGTCTAGCTCCCCTTCCTCCAAAAAAACGGGGGTGCAAATGGCTTAACCCAGAGGGGGGATTCCTGTGCTCCTCCCGCCCTGGCCCAGCATTCCAGGGTGTGAGGCCACCGGGGGGTCAAGGCCATGCCCTCGGGGCCAGCGGCAGGAGGACTAGAGAATCCTTGTTCTGGTCCAGCCCGGGCAGCTGCAGGGCCAGGTGTGGCCGCGGAATTTGCTGTGTCGCCTGCCGGCGCAGCTAGAGCAGAAAAGCCCGCGTGTCAGCGCCCGGAGCCTGCCGCCGCATTCCTTGGAGGGGCGCGGAGCACCGGGCCCTGCGGCCACATCCCAGGGCAGGACCCTAAGAATTCAACAGGGCGGGGCCGGAAGGGACCCGTGGGACCCTCTGGGCCTCCTCGCTCCTCAGTGGCGGGAGGGCTGAACCAGACTTCCCATCTGTTGAATGGGGACAGAGCCCCTTTGCCTTGCCTATCTCACAAGCTACAATGGACAGCCAAAGATGAGCACTTTATTTTATTTATTCCTTTTTCTTTTATTTTTAATTGTTAAATTTATTGGGGTGACATCCGTTGGTACAATCACAGAGTTTCCAGGTCTACAAGTCTACATTACATTGTCTATGCATTGCATTATGGAACACTTTATTTTAAAGGCGACCATCTATTGCACACCTACTGTAGGCCTGACACCTAATAAAATAAGGTTTCGCTTATTTATCCAGGCAATGAAGTTACCCTTCTTATTCGTCAGGTTAGGAAACAAGAGATAAGTGACTTGCCTTACCTAGGCCACAGAGGTAATAAATTCTGAATCTGCACTAGAATCCATGTCTGTCTGAGTTCTGAACCAACGAACTATATGACCGCTAAACCCTGTCAACTGTGACTCAGCAAACTTGCAGAGTGCTGTGACCATGTAAGCCATTCTGTTTGGCAGGCAGGGGTGGTCAGAGTGGTGCTCCCCAGGCTTTGGGGCAATGTGGGGTAGTGGTTAAGCACCTTGCTGAGTCGGGCATATTTACTGCTCCCAGCTCTGCTGGTTTGCTAGCTGTGTGACTTTAGCTAAGTCACTTTCTTAGCCTCTCTGTGCCTCAGTGTCTCTATTTGTAGGATGGGGTAATAATAGTGCCGACCTGCAGGGTTGTTGTGAGGAGGAAAAGAATCAAATATAGTTAACCCTTGAACAACATGGGTTTGAACTGCACCAGTTCACTTACATGCGGAGTTTTTTCAATAAATACATAGAGTACTGTAAATGTATTTTCACTTACGTTTTTCTTAAAACCTTTTTTCTTCTCTAGCTTATTTTATTGTAAGAATACAGTATGTTACATGTCATACAAGTTAATCAACTGTTCATGTTATCAGTAAGGCTTCCAGGCAGTAAGTTATAGTAGTTAAGTTTTGGGTGAGTCAAAGGCACAGTGCTGGGCACTTAGTTAAGGCTCAATGTTCAATAAAACAGTGGTTCTTTTTAGAACCTAGGCACTTTATTTCTAGTTTGATGATATATATATATATATGTATATAATATATATAATATATACTTCATAAATTACAAAATATAATAAATGTACAAGATTTATACAATATAAATATATAGTTAATGAATATTTTTAAAGCAAACCTCTACGTGACGACCTCTAAGTAGTGAACTAGAACACTGCCTACACCCTCTGATCCCAATGCCTCCCCTCCATCCTATAGGCATATGCGGTGCTGACACTGCGATACTCAGTCCCCTGCTTTTCTTTCTAATTTTACCATTGCTCTTTCAGGCAACAACAGCTCCCTCCTCCCAGGCCTCAGCCCTGTGACTACCTGAGATAGGAAGGTCTGGGGTCTGCAGGAGACTGTGGCCAGAGGATGGAGCAGGGGGGTCCCCAGCAGCCCCTTCTGCTGCTCTCCCTGATCCCTGCCTCCCTGCACCAGCCCTTCTAACCTTGTACCCCAAATGAGCGAGGGTAATGGGCAGCCTGGGGTTGTGTGTGCATGTACGTGGGGAGGGGGTGGCGCAGACAGTGGAGTGGGCAGGCAGCTTGGCCTCGGGCAGACAGCAGCTTTGCTCAACAGCTTGTCCCCTTGGGCTAGAAAGGCAGGTGGCCAGAGGTTAAAGATGGGGGCAGCATTGTAGAGGGTAGCTCAGAAGGAAGGCATTGGTGCTGGGGATGAATACTTCTGCTGGCTGGCCAGGAGCTGTAGACAAAGGCCACCCTCTGGGTGTATTACTGGGCTGCCTGTCTGCCCTGCCAACCCAGAGTGAATTATTTCACACACACTAGCCAACAAAAGGGCACCTGCTGGTTGCTCTTCCTGGAATGACCTCGTCCCACTGTTCTCTGGCCAACCCCAGGGCCAAGCCTTCAGACTTCAGCTTAGATAAAAATCATCTCTTTTAAGAACTCTTCCAAGCGTGCCTGTCCCTAAGGGGTCCTCTCCTCCTGGCCAGGTGCATACTCCCCAGCCTTAACACATTATTATTCTACCGCAGCGGCTTTCAAACTTGATGCATCACAGAACCCCTTTCATTGCGATTTATAATCAATTTCTCTTCTGTGTATAAAGAAGCAATTTAAATTTTAAAATAATCTCCTTTATATCAGTCAATTAATAATAGTTCTTTAATTTATTTAACAACAAAAAAATTTTTCTTGCATGTTTAGTAGGTGCCAGACGTGGTTCTAGACACTTGGGATACGGTAGTGAGTAAAGCAAGCAATGTTTCCTACCTTCTGGAGCTGACATTCAAGGGAGACAGAAAATAAGCAAATGAATGCATAAATTATAAAGTATATTTTTAAAAGTATCTCTGATGATACCTAATCCATAGAGACCTTTTAATTTTTGCCAGTTAATCCAGTGACACAGGCTAATTTATTTTAAAACAGATCAACATCATTGGTAAAATAGAGACCTCTTTTACAAGGGAAACACTCACATTTTTTAATATTCTACCCAGCAGAATTTAATCTTAAGAATCAGTGGCATTAGAATGTAATGTAGGGGAAGCCAGGATGGCTCAGTGGGTTAAGCGCTCACTTTGCAGCCCCGGGGACCGAGGATCAAATCCCAGCCCCGGCCTGTGCAGACCCATGTGCTGAACTGGGGAGTTCCCCCAGTTCAGTTCTCACTCTCTTTCTCTCACTCTCTCTCTCTCTCTCTCTCTCTCTATCAAAAACAATAAGTAAAAAAAATAAAAATAAAAAAAAGATTAGAATGTAATGTAGTTTTAAAGAAGAAAATTTCTTTATGGGAAGGCAGCAAAAACTTACTTTTCTTTCTATTTAATATTATATATATATTCAGCCTGGCCAAAGCACAATTGTAATGTCAGAAGAAGTTCATGCAACTATTCTACAAATTTAATTATTTTATATTTTCCCAAAAACTTAAAGCATCAAAATAAAAAGATAAACAAGTAAAAGTGATTTTCCAAAAATTCAAAAAGCAGAGTGTTTATTTGTCCAAGAGAAACTCAGACTACAAGGTAAATGCTGTAATCTCCAAACTCTTGCTACAAAAGTGACATACATGTAGAATTTGCTAAATTACATTTAGCATTCAATAAGAAAATGTAATTTTTTTATGTAGCAAATATATTTTTTATTCTAGACCTCCATTTCTGTAGTAAACATGAGGTCACATGTTTCTCTAAACTCTGACTCTAAGAAATACAGAAATATAAAATTCTGAGCAAATGTCAAAATTATGATAATCTGATTTAACATTTTTAAACCTCATATGATGGATTTTTAGAGATTTAATTAAAAGTGCGACTCAGTATTTATTTAATGAATGTGACTCACCAATACCTCAAACTAACATTTTTATTCCCATGTTACATATGGTGATATTCTAGTTCTCCATTTATTACTTGAGATATTTCTTTAACAAGAAACTGTCTACTTTATGGTTATCCAGTGGAGAACCAGGAAAAATGCTTGAATATTTCCCCTTTATTTACTAGTTTTCAAAATAATGAGATGAGTCCTAAAAAGTAGACATTACTTTTAAAAGTGCCATTATGAATCCATGAATTTAAACATATGTGTGTTTTAATACATGGATTCATAATGCTACTTTTCATCCATTGCAGTTATTATTCTTACTTTATGCTCAAATTGTCCCATCTTTGGCCTGTGGGAGTCTTTCTATCAGCTCCTGTTCTCTCCTGAAATGACCGCACCAGTCTTTGTCAGCTTATGGCTTCCTTGCTTTCAGTTTGACAAGACAGTCCAGCCTCAATACGTGCATTTTGCCTCAAACTTGAGAAATTGTGTTTTTAAAAGATAATAAATCTACCATTAGGAAGGAACCTCACCTATCGGAAACATAGGAAGGTTCTAATATCTAGCCCAATGCTTGGTGCATAGTACAGTAGTTAATAAGTGCTAATTGGCTAAATAAATTAATGATAACCACCCTCACTAGATTTTAAGTTCCTGGAGGCTGGAAACCATATATTATACTTCTAACAAATATTTGTTGAATAGATAAATGAAGGAATGAGAACCTACAATTAGGTGGTACTATTGAAGTCTCAAACAGGGCAGAACCCTAATATTTGTGGTCCTCTACCTCCCTCTGGTGGGAAAGAATAGGGCATCACCCTCCAATGCCTTAAAATCTAGGGTACGTAATGTTTTTTAAACTACAGATCCCCACCCCTTAGTGAGTTGTACAACCAATTCAGTGGGTCATGACCAACATTTTTATTTGAATTTATAACTGAATAGAAAATATCAGAGTGCCTTATACAGAGTAGAGGCAAATTCTGTCATGAACTATCATAAAGCTAATAGTTATTTCAATAGAAGGTCTGTCTGGGAAAAAAATCCAGCCATAAATGCCTCTATTTTTCATATTACATGGCTGGATACTTTCTGGACAGCCCTCATATATCTGTTGGCATATATATTCAACTTATATGCTACATATATATTTTTATGTCTGTACTGGATCACAGCCAATGATATGTTGAGAAATGTTTAACAACTGATTCTCTAGAGGAAAATGTATACTACACATTGTGTTTTTCTTAATACAATGTGTAACACATAATTACAAATAAGAAAATATACAAATACTTTTTTTTTGTAAATTCTATATAGTGAAATGATTCTCACAGAACGCTTTCATTGATTTTTGCTGGACCTATATCCTTAGCCAACCCATAGTTTCAATTCAACCATGTTTGTTTTTGTTTTTAAGATTTATTTTATTGTTTTTGACAGAGAAACAGGGACAGAGAGGGACAGAGAGAAGGGCGAGGGCCCAGAGCAGTCTCCATAGTTGTACATCATCAGTTTTCGACCTGGTTTTGTTCCACACAGATGGGCAGAGCTGCACAGGGCAGGAACCAGGCAGGAGGCCTCCCACATGGGAGGCACGCCCCCTCCAGCTAGGGGCTGAACGGGGGGTGAGGGGGCTTCCACATGGGAAGCTCGCCCTGGCGAGGACTGAACTGGGGCCACACCCCAGTTCAGCATATGGGTCTGCACAGGCCGGGGCATTATTTTATGCATTTATTTTCCAACAAAATTTGATCTCACGTTCCTATACCTGGATCCCCATAATGAACCTCGAGTTCACATATAAAGTAACTTTTGAGAAGATGTGATCGCCTCTTGTCTCCCCATTTTACAGAAGAGAAAACTAAGGCTCAGGTAGAGGAGGTGTCTCCAAGAGAGGCTAAATGATGCTGTTACTGCTCTAATTCCTACAGTGCTACATTGATTCTTTCCCAATTCCATCAAATACTCCCACAAGCGTTTTTTCCCAGACCAGAGCAAGACGCAGAGGCCGCGAGTCGAATCTCCGACACGTGGGAGTGTGTCACCGTGTGGCAGTAGAGAAGCCCCAGGGAAGGGAAAAGAGGGGTTCGGAGACGGGCGCGCTGCAGAGACCGCCAATGGCCAAGAGGGGGAGCGCGAGCGCTGCTCGGGGGCGGGGCCTGCGTGCAGCGCGCATGCGCCCGAAGGGAGGCGGCTGTGCGGGCCTGGGCGAAGAGCAGAACGGTGGCCGGGAGGGCACGGCGAGGCGGACGGTGGCCGACGAGGCTCGGTATGGAGCACCTGGAGCGCTGCGCGTGGGTCCTCAGAGGGACGCTGGTGCGCGCGGCCGTGCGGCGCTATCTGCCCTGGGCGCTGACGGCTTCCATGCTGGCGGGCTCCGTCCTCAAGGAGCTCTCCCCGCTGCCCGAGAGCTATCTCAGCAACAAGCGCAATGTCCTCAACGTGTGAGTGCGTCCCGGTCCTCTCCTGCCCGCGCTGTCCAGCGAGCTGGGGGTTCTAGCCGCTGTGGTTGGAAGGGGAAGTCTTCCCTGGCATGACGGCATCTGCACGCGTGTCGCGACCGAGGGACTCCGGAATAGCTAGTGTCACTAGCGATTCGTGTGTGTGCACACCCAAACCGGACAGCCCGAGCTTGACCGGCAGGGAGTGACGCGCGGGTTGTGTGTGTGTAAGGGCGCAGGTGGGAAGGGACGATGAACCTGCCGATGTCGCTGCTCGGCCCCTCCCCGTAGAGTGCGGAGCTGGCCCCTGCCCGGGGGAGATGCCGCCTCCCTGCAAGCCCGACACCCCCAGCCCCCAGTCTGACCTTTCCCCTGGATCTCCTTGGACCTTCTCAGCGGCTCAGAGTTCATGGCCGTGGACCAGGAATGCAATCCCAGCTGGGCTCTTTGTCCTTTTTCTTTTGAAACTCCCGGATTTTAAGTTTAGTGCACAAGAACCCTTGCAGTAGAGAAGGGAAACTCTAAAAGATCAAACTTCTTCTTTGATGTGGGCCTGGGTTCTTCTTTAGAACTAGTGTCAGCAACATCTCCCAGAAGTCAGCTCTGCTTTGGTTTATCTACTTCAAGCCCTGGTTTCTAGCTGGAGCAGCCTTGTCAAATGCCGGCAGGTCTTGGCTCTGGCAAAGTCTTCGCGTGTTAGTCACAGGGGAGAATTTTAGGACAGGCCTTTGAGTAGTGTCTGAGAAAACTGGCAGCCGGGAAGATTCATTCTGTCCTTGGCCCACCTTCCTTCCTCACCCACTGTGGAGGCTGGGCTAAGAATAGATCATGAGAGTGGTAGTAGCCCCAAGTCTCTTGGGTGTGTGTCTACCGCAGCTGGCCCCCAGGTCAGTCACCTTTGATGAGTGCAGGCCAGGCAGACAAGGCAGCCACTGCTTTATCTGGCCTGGGTAAGCTGGGAGCCAAGCAGCCTGGCAGCTAAGTCCCTGTTGTTTGTCGGCAGTCATGGATTCTGGCGTTTTGTTCAAGCCTCTGTACTAATTCATGGAAGGGACTAGTGAATCATTGGCTTTGGAAGGAACTTTAAAAGCCATTTGGTTCAGTTCTATTTAACAGCTGAGGAAACTGAAGTCTAGAGAAGTGTGGTAATAAGGTAGAGTCAGGATTTGGATCTGGGACTTCTAGAGTGAAGTCAAGCTCTGTTCCAAGATCACTTCTGCCATGTAAGAAAGAACCACGGTGTAGGAAAAGCATGAGCTTTGGGGCTGGCCAATTCTTGGCTTAATCTGTTTTTGCTGGTTGTGTGCGTGTGACCCAAGGCAAGTTATTGAACTTTTCTGAACCTCATATTCTTTTTTATTTTTAAAAGATTTATTGTTTTTGACAGAGACACAGAGAAGGGAGAGAGCCCGGAACAGTCTCCATAGTTGTACATCATCAGTTTTTGACATGGTTCCGTTCCACATGGGGGGGGGGGGCGGATGGGAACTGGGCTGGGGGCCTCCCACATGGGACCCACTGAACCATCCCAGCTTCCCCTTAACCTCAGATTCTTTATCTGTAAAATGGGGCAAATGATACCCTCCTCGCAGAGTAATTGTGAGTGTTCTATGGAAAAATGAAAGTATGTGAAAGCTCTTGGCATTTGGTAGATGCTCAATTATTATTACTCTCCGGAACAAATAACATAGTGCTTAAGGTCACAGACCCTGGATTTGAATCCTAGCTCCACTGTGACCTCCACTTCAGGCATGATACCTCTCTGTACTTCAGTTTTCATCTGTAAAATGGAAATAATAACAGTACTTACCTCATAGAGTTGTTTAAGGATAGAATAGTTAATACATGTAAAGCACTTAGTAAGTTATCTGTAGCTTTTATCAGCTTTTATCATTTTCCCTCCCCTGAGAGTCTAGAGACTTGAGTCATGACATTGTTCCCACTCCACCATGTCCCCCTCTTCACTTCCACTTTCCTCCTCTGCCAGGTATTTTGTCAAAGTGGCCTGGGCCTGGACCTTCTGTCTCCTCCTGCCTTTCATTGCCCTCACCAACTACCACCTGACAGGCAAGGCCGGCCTGGTCCTGCGGCGGATGAGCACCCTGCTCGTGGGCACGGCCATCTGGTATGTCTGCACAGCCATCTTCTCCAGCGTGGAGCACTACACGGGCAGCTGCTACCACTCACCAGCCCTGGAGGGGATCAGGAAGGAGCACCAGAGCAAGCAGCAGTGCCACAGGGGAGGAGGCTTTTGGCATGGCTTTGACATCTCAGGCCACTCCTTCCTGCTGACCTTCTGTGCCCTCATGATTGTGGAGGAGATGGCTGTGCTGCATGAGGTGAAGACGGACCGGAGCCACGGCCTCCACACCGCCATCACCACCCTGGTCGTCGCCCTGGGCGTCCTGACCTTCATTTGGGTGTGGATGTTTCTGTGCACAGCTGTTTATTTCCACAACTTGTCCCAGAAAGTGTTTGGCACCCTGTTCGGTTTGCTGGGCTGGTACGGGACATACGGGTTTTGGTATCTGAAATCTTTTTCCCCAGGACTTCCGCCCCAGAGCTCTAGTTTGAATTTGAAGCAAGACAGTCATAAGAAATGAAAGAGAAACAAAAGGGGTGACAGCAGGACAGTGGCTGATATATTTTTCATTTATTTATTTTTTTCTTAATTATTGGACTAAATTATTGATTGTACCTCAGAGAGGAAGCTTACCAGGCAGTTTTAGCCGGTGGTGGTGGAGTGTGGGGAGCAAGTTCAGTCCCCAAACTGTTCTTGATGATGCCACCCTGTGTCACAAGCACCACCATTCCCCAGTCAGGCACTTCTTGTTCCTGGCAAGACTTGAACCTAATCTGGACCATCCCTTTTGTCCCTGGAGGGCAGAGCTAAGGCTCAGTGAGAGGACGAATCAGGAAAGCCTTTATCATGTGGCTGAAGGGGACGCCCGGGCCTCAGGACTCTTCTCTGCTGCCATTGTAGTCTCCCCCATTCTAGTGGTCTTTTGTTTTAATAGCTGTTAATTTAACAATATTGCCCTGGTCAATTTTACATAGCCATGAATTTCCAGCAGGGTTCATTATAAAACAACCAACCGTTGCCTAAAAGATACTCTGGTTTTAGGGTTTGTTTCATCTGTAGAATGTTAAATATTACAACTGGCTTGTGATTAGCTACCAAAACAGTTAAACTGGAGTGCCTCTGAGACTGAATATTCAATGATTTTTGTGTAATGAGCATCGATCACTTTTCATCTGTGTTGTCTATTATATATTGTTGTTTGGAGCAATAAGGTTACCTTTTTTTCCCCTCTATTTTGAGCAAGTGCTTTACAGTTTTTAATAACAAATATATTTTTTCTTTGTTGACAGAACTCCTGAAAATAACTCATCACTCCCACTGCTGCACTTTGGCACCTGTGCAGATTACTTTAATGTTTTTTTTTAGAACACTAACTTTTTATAAGCCAAACTCTTGGCTTATGATATTAAATTCCACCTCAAGGGGCTGTTTCCTCTGTTAAGAATGAAACCAGAAAGTAGACATTTTAATAATAGCTTGATAGATTTTAAGCTGAGTGAGAATAATTTTACAAAATGTGTAATTGTAGAAAGTTTCCTGACCACATGTCATTGGTATGGACTGACCAGTGCTTCAGTGACATGATAAGCACACTGATCAGTCTGTTGTGACTTTAGGCATTTTTACCTTTTGGACAAGATTATGATAAATCTGAAGTAAAGGAAAATGTCTTTCTGTGCTGACCTGTTTGCAAAGATGTCCTTATCAAATAGTGGCCAGACTGTCCCCACCCTCCTCTTATCTTACCACCATCAAAAGTTAACCAAACCCGAGCTATTCTACTGGTCTTGAAGTCAACCTTTTCTGTCCCTTTGCATCACTTCTCAATTTCCCAGCTTGTCAATTGTGGTCTTCAGAGTGTAGAGTGCTGGGAAGGGTTAGAAATCCTGTCACCTCCACCTAAAGAAAGCACAGTTATCTGTTCTGTGATAAAATACCCCCACCAGGCCCCCAGGCTATCTGCTAAGCCTTTACAACAGCCCTGAGCATTTCGGATAATCATCCTTGAAGCTTTGGTGCCCCCCCACCCCCACCCCCAACCCCACTGGCTCCCTAGTTAAGCCTGATAGCCTTAACTGGTAAGCACTACACTCAGACTGCTTTAGCTCAATCTTAGATTTCTTTCTTGAGCTTTGGAAAACCTTCAGGGTAAATTGTGTTTTATATAAAGATGTAGGAGGGCTGTCTGGAAAAAATCCAGCCATGGTCAATATAATGTGAATGGTTACATGGTTGGATACTTTCCGGACAGCTCTCATATTTAAAATATGTAGTTTGTATCCCCTTTGTATACAGTTGAGCTTGTATCCATCAAAGTGTGAGGTGTGATACCTTATACCGAAAGAAGGTGACAGAGACACAGGCAGTGAGGTTTCAGAGAGGTCACTGTGGTGCTTTGGGAGCATTGGCATAATGTGATGGCCCCATGAGATTTATTTTTGCCCTGAAGGGTGGAAGTAGGGGTAGGTGGCAAGAGTTTGTTGAAGGGATTGAAATCTCTCCTAAGTTTTATGTTCAGCACCAAAAGGCAAGCACAGGGTGACGTGAGCAATTCATTTGTCACACTTAAATCCCCAAACATTTCTCTCATTGGGTCTGCTTCAGGCTTGCCATTCAATTGATTCATTATAGAGCCTTGTACATTGACTAGTCTTCTACCATTTCTTGTTCATTCTGAGCACCCTTGCCTTGCTCTTGGGAATATGTCCTCTGTCTCTATGTGAGACAGCATGGCATAGCTGAAAGAGTTTGGGTTTAGGCAAATGTGGGATATGGGTTCAACTTTTGGCACCACTACTGAGAGCTGTCTGACCATGGGCAAGCCTCACTTTCCTCATCTGTAAAATGGCACAATGCTGTTAGGATTAAGGGTAATGGTGCATGCAGAATGCCCAGCCCATGCGCTTAGTAGGTAGTAGTAATCCCCGACCCCCTTGTTCTTGACTAGCCTTTAGAACTTTTTGGCTTCTCCAGAGAAGACGGAGAAACTAACATCTTTTGAATGCCATTTGGGGTCTAGGTCTGCCGTTGAAATAGTCTTTTTTGGAAAGTGTCTATTGTCCCCAGGTGCTGAACAGGGGCTTTTGAGGCTATCTGTGACCACCGAACACTGTCATACTTGTTTTGCCTTTCTGTGGTGAGGTTCATTCACTGATGCCTCATTTTCCATGTGCATCTGTCATAGTCTGAGTACCAGATTGTATTGAGAGACTGGCTCTTGCCACTGTTACATGCACACAGATCGTGACTGTAAACAAGCAATTTAAGTAAACAGGAGATAATGAAATCCCAGTTAAGTGTTTTGTGTGTTCCTTTCTAATATCCTTAACAAAGTCCAAAAGCAGAAAAACTCTGCCCACTTTTGAAAGCATATTTCTTTCTTGAGCTATTTGTAATATATAGGGTATTTCATAGCTGTCGTTACTTTTTTTGTTTTAAATCCTGTAAACTAAGTGTAGTTCAGTCATTTATCTCTTAGCTTGATTTATTCCTTCCCTCTACCATCTCCGTGCATTAGAGTCCTGGGGTCTGGATCAGCCAGATTTGGGAGCGGTTTTCTTGACACAAGGAGAGGTAAGCCTCATGGAAGTTAACACTGAAGAGCAGGTACAGAGTTCACGCAAATGAGGTCAGCTTTGAAAGTGCCTCAGCCCTGGAGGACACATGTGAGGGCTCTTTGTGCCTTTTAGTGCCCACTCGCTTGTCAGTCTGACCTGCTTGGCACCTGCACAAAGTGTCGAAAGCTGAATGGCTCCAAGATTAGAATCTCCTCACACAGCAAGAGTTCCCCATTCAGATTCCTTCGGCAGCAGCAAACCCTTCTGGAGTTCATACTGTGAACGAGGAGCTGGGTAGAGTGATAAACTCCCTCCCTGGTGGAGTTTGGGGTCCAAAGTCAGTCTTTTCAGAGCCTAAGGTGTGTACTGGGGTCGCAAAGGTGATTTTGATACATCTCTGCATTTGGAGGAATTTTCCCTCATGTGGGGAAGACACAATACTGAACCAGCACCACCGTAAAGTGTTCTGAGTGCTGGGGTCAAGTTCAGGGCCTGGGAACATAGAGCGGGGGACCACCAGCTGCCCTGGGGAATTAGGGAACATTTTCACAGAACCTAATCATTCTTTTGAGTCTTGAAGGAAGAGGAGTTCAAGACATTAGGCGGAGAAGGGCCTCCGTGGAATTGACAACAGCATGCCTAGCGACACATAATGCTGCCATAATTTGTATTCAGCTCTCCCTTCTCAAGAAACCCGACCTTTCCATCATTTTCAAAAGCAATGGAGATCGAAGACAGGCAGACTTACAGGATTGTTGATACACTATGAAGAGCACTCAGCTAGAAGTTAGAATTCCTGGCATGCAGCTGGGTTCTGCCACTGCTTTTTCTGCGTTTCTGGGTGACGGCATCAGTCAATCAACGTGTCTGGGTCTCAGTCTCCTTATTTGAATAAAGGATGGTAGTGGATTGGATAAGCACACCCACTCTTCTACTCTAGTCTGTTTCTGTTCTGCTTGAAAAATTCTTCCCAAGCTGGTTATGACTTATTTTTAGGAAATAACATGAAAAGAAACTCCCCTCAGAGCTGAGGTGGCAGCTGGCTTCCGGGTAAGGGATGGTAGAGCCGACCTCTGGGTGTACTTCATCATACCCCCACTTTGTTCTTCATCGACAGCTTAACGCAGTTTAGACCTGATTGCATGGGTTCACGTGGACTTACTGGACTTGGGGAGTTGAAACTGGTTCCCAGAGGGATGAACTGCAGAAGCCTTTAAAAACAAGTCTCCAGGGAAGCTGGGATGGTTCAGTGGGTTAAGCGTTCACTTTGCAGCCCCGGGGACCAAGGATCGAATCCCGGCCCTGACCGGTGCGGACCCATATGCTGAACTGGGGAGTGCCTCCAGTTCAGTTCTCACCGGGGTAAGATCCCAGCCCAGTTCCTACCCTATGCAGCCTGTGGAATGAAACTATGTGGAAAATCCAATGATGTGCAGCTGTGGAGGCTGTTCTGGGCCCTCCCCTTTCTCTCTGTCTCTGTCAAAAACAATAAAAATAAATCTTTAAAAAAAAGTCTCCAAAATCAATCCATTTTTGATAGCTATTAGGGAGGAGGTAGGTTCTGTTAAGAGAAACCCTGTGCAGTATAGTCACCTTCAGAAATTGTCCCAGGAACCCCTAATAAGTCTCTGGCAAATTTTAAAGTTGAACACACACAACACAGAAAACAGGTACTCTCATTCCTGGTGGGGTGGGGTGGGGGATGGTAAATTGGTACTACCTATTTAAATGGTAACATACGAGTACTAGTGACCAAACTTGAACTCTGCAGACCCCACATTTTCAGTCTAGAGATCTGGGCTATGGAAATGCTTGTAGAAATGGGTGAAGGATCAGCACAAAGATTTTATTGCAGCTTTCTGTAATAGTGGAAAATTGACAAGAATGTAAATGCCAATCAGTTAAATAAATTATGGCAACTCTATATGAAGACTATAATGCAGTCACTGCAGAGAATAAATGGTGTTATATTTAGCACAGAATCTGGTGGCAGAAAGACAGGTTTGTGCTGAGTATAACTTGCAGCTGTGTGCCCTCGATCAGGTCAGGCTGTCTGAGCCTATGTTTCTGAAATGTGAGATAGGATGATGGTGCCTCACCTCATCCAACATTCAACTTCCCAATAATTGAGAACTTAGTGAAGCAGGCACCATGCGAGGCACAGCATTAATTCAAAGGGACACGATATCTTCAGGGAGTTTACAGTCTATCTGAGCACTAGCAATGAAGTGAGCAGCTCTGGTTTGCTGAGTGTCAGAAGCAGGGTATTCCCCCAGCCTACTGTAACCTTGTCATAGCTCAGGCAGAGCTGACTTACGCAGAGCACTTAGAAACCACAGGAGTGAGGAGATTAAACATGGACTCAAGCCAGACTGCCTGAGTTCTAATCCTGGCCACACACACTGGCTGTGTCCCCTTCAACACTTCCTTAACCTCTCAGCCTCAGTTTCCTTATCTGTAAAATGGGGATGATACAATTACGGATTAAATGAATTGATCCTTGTAAAATACTCAGAACAGGACCTGGTGTATGTGAGGTTCTATGTAAGTGTCTTTCAAGTGCACAGTAAGTCCCTAATGTGTCCTCATTACCATAACTATTTGAAAATCAGGACCAAGAGACCCCATACATGTTGCTATTTTAATTTTGGCCAACTCAGAGGTCCTTAAAATGTCGTCAGTGAATGTGGAAGGCCATGACCCAGGGAGAGGGCATGGGAAAGGGGTCCCTGAGGCTGCAGTCTGGTTTCGGGGTTAAGTAGGAGGTAGGGGAGAGCAAAAGAGGTGATATCCAGGAGAGCAAAAGGGTTTCCTTGGCCAGGGTAAAGCAGGTCCCCCTCCTCGAGGTGCTGGTTTTCAGGCTGTGCATTTTGGGGGACTGAGCTAGGAGGCTTAGGGAGCCCTGCACTTCCCCTGCCTGCTCTGTCAGGGTGTGGCTGCTTGGGGTGTGTGTTTGAGAGCTTTGGAGGTGAGTAGGTGCAGGTGCCTGGGAGCCACCCTGATTAGCATCTTAATTTCTGCAGCAAAGTATTGAAGCCTCACCCAACCAAGCTGCTGTGGCTCAGCCACTCCTCATCCCTTAGTACCTTCTGCCTGCATTTCCTGAGCATGCTCTATCTGCCAGGGGTGAATGCGTGGGGGCAGGAACTGACTCTCATCTGGAGTTATTAGAAGCACTGGATGACATTCAAATCCTGCCTATCAACTCCTCAGCTGTGTGATCTTAGGCAAGTCACTTAACCTCTCTGGGTTTGTTTCTCATCTATTAAATGGGGGTAATACTTTCTACCTCACTAGTCTTTGATTGGTTTGATAAAATCATGGATGAGGAAATATTTTATAAGCTTTAAAATGTCAGGCACCTATGAGGGGGGTGCATTATTGAGATTTATCTTTGCCCCGTGAATGTCTCTTTTAGAAACCTGGGCACTGTAACTATCCTGTGGTGACTCAGACTGCAGTTTTTCTCAGATGTGATTTCTGTAGTAAAGCAAATCAGCACCGGCTCTGGCACCTTGTGTTCAGTTCTCGGGCTAGAATGTTCATGTCAATCTCTCAGTGAGGACCACCCAAAGCCATTCACTCTTCCTAGACAAGCAGCAGCCTCTTCACTGCCTTTCTGCTGGCTAGGCCTGCTTTTCTGTTCTCTGTCATCACTTAGTCTGTGGAGACCTTGGTTATTGTGATATCCCCATAACAAAGCTGACGACATCATGCTGGGCCCAGGGAGCAGGAAATGGCAAGTCTACCGGATGCTTCAGTAAGGCCCAGGCAGTGCCAGAGGCTGGTGTATAAACTCCATGGATGTTCAGAGGCCTGGCACCCTGGTGAAGTTTCTGTGGATCCATGGGTTTGGAAATGTTAGGTGATTTATTCCCTCCAAGTGAAAGGCAAGCTGCTGCTGCTCCCGTCACTAAGAAAAAAGCACAACCTGTGGCCTTCTTTGGATTTGGATGACAAGGGACACCCATTTGTGGGTGCTGCTCCAAACCATTTCCTGAGTACCATACAACAGCCCATGCTGATGATTCAGGCTGCAGTGCAACATGCTCAGCCAAATGAGCCGTGTGGCCCAGCAGACCCAAGGTGTTTAAATCATCTGTCACATAGGCATATGTATAGAAGGGGCTTCAATCATAGAGAATCTCAGTGCCTATCCTTCAGACGTGTGGAGCAAAGGCATGTCCTTGTCTGCAAGTTAACAGTTGTCCTTTTGAGAAATGGTGTCTGGCTTGCTACTGGGCCCAGGTAAAGACTGAGCACCTGACCACGAGGTACGAAGTGACTGTGCAACATGCCACCTGAGCTGCCACCATGATCTAGGTGTTATCTGATCGATGAAGCCACAAAGCTAGGCCTGCACCACAGCATTCTGTCATCAAGAGAAGTGAAACAGCTCAGACTGTGTCACTTACTCCTGCCACATTGCCGCCTCGTCCTCAACACTGAAGGCCTAGGGTGAATTCCCTATGATCAATTGATGGAGGGAGCACAAGCTTCGGCCTGGTGCCAACTGGAAGTGGCTGGTTGCAGCACTGCAGGAATACCTCAAAGGCCATGGAGAAGGGAAATCCTTCAAGCAGGGCAGTTGGCCCCCATATCTGCAGGTTCTGCATCCGTGAGTCAAACAACTGCAGGTCGAAAATATTGGGAAGAAAATTGCAATGGTGCTGATGCTTACTATGTAGTTAGACCTATGATTGGTTGCTGGTTGGGTCTGTACTGAACATGTACAGACTTTTGTACTTGTCATTACTGCCTAAACAATACAGTATAACAACTACTTACATAGCATTTACATTGTATTAGGTATTATTATGTAAGTCTAGAGATGATTTAAAGTATACCGGAGGACATGTATAGATTTTAGATAAGTGATTTGAGCATTGGTACATTTGGTATTCACCGGGTTCCTGGAACCAATCCCCCACGGATAATGAGGGATGACTGTACATATGATTGTTAACTTTATCCAGATGGAGACAGAAGTCCATTGGGAACACGGAAAGAACAAGATTGGAGGGTTGTTAACGAGGAGTCTGTGGGAGAGGCTATGGGGACAGACCTCTAACAAGGGTACAGGAGAGGATGTTTGCATTCTGTGCAAAAATTCCCCCAAAGGATACACGTTGCAGAGGAGACTCAATAAATGGATGGACAAGATCACTTGTTCTGTCGATGTCAGTCATTTTCTTTCCCCAACAACCCTATTCTTGTTCAACAGGCTCATCTATGAAATGCCCGTGGAAATCGAGTTAGAGGCTATTATGAGTGGACACAACAGCTTGGACTTCCTCTCAGCAAGACTGATTTAGCTAAAACCACTTGAGGGCCCACCTCGCACAGAATTCCTACTATGGCACCATTCCCATTGGAACCAGCCGCCTAGTGGCAGGTTGATTACATTACTTCTTCCATCAAGGAGGGAGCAGCAGTTTGTGTAGCCTGTATATGGATTTGCCTTCTTTGACACCTTACCTTCCATGGACACCTTGGTTCCAGTCTTACTATTCCATACAACATCACTTCTGAGCCAAGAGTTGATATTGCGGCAAAAGAAATGCCACAGGGTGATTATACCAATGTAATTTTCTGGTCTTACCATGTTCTCTAGTATCTAGAAGCAGCTGGATTTATAGAACATGGACATGGTTTACTGAAGACTCCCTTACATGAAGGGCCAGCTGGGAGGCACAGCATTTTGGGGGTGCAATATATACTTTATACCAACCACAGTGCTGTTTCTCCCACACTCAGAAAACATGGATCCAGCAATGCTGAGGCGGAAATGGGAGTGGCTACTTTCTGTTTTATACAAAACAACCCATTCACAAAAATGTTGCTTTCTATCCCTGCAACTTTGGGTTTTGATGGCTTGAGGTTGTAGTTCCCAAGGGAAGAATGCTTCGATTGGGGAATACATAGATTGAATTAGAAGCCAAGACTGACACTTGGCCATGTTGAACTCCTCATACCATTGAAACTATAGGCAATGAAGTACGTTACTTCACTGGCTGGCGTGATTGGCCCTGATCACGGTCACTGCTACAGTGGTGACATGGAAGACTATCCATGGGAACCAGAGGATTCTCTGGGTGCCCTGTTGGACTTCCACAACCCATAGTAAAAGACTAGTGGAAGACCAGAGCAGCCCAAGGACCACCAAAGTCTGAGTCATTTCACCAGGAAAATAGCTCAACCATGAAGTCCTGGGGGCAAAGAGAACATAGACTAGCTAGTGGAAAACAGAGAAACTGTAAATATCAAGAATGGCCTTGGAATCAATTACAGAAATGAGTGCTGCGCAGCTATGAGTATTTCCTTTTCTGCTTGTTAGGTATGTGTGTATGTTTTTGATAAGGACCACTGGTAGTGGTTAAATTTACATTTTAATCTGTTTATTACAGCTATTGAGGTCTGCCTGTGATCTGTAGGACAAGGGGAGGAATAAGAGAATCTGATGTCATCTAGAGTGCTTGCTGTTACTGACGGATGGGACTGACTTTGTGGGTCTTATTTTTGGAGGGTTTGACCTCATTTCAGGAGCCTTTGGTCCTGTTAGGATAAGCATGTCATTGTTCTTGAGTGGAGTTTAATTATGAGTGGGAGGGTCTGTGTGGACATTTGAGTAGCCCAAGGGGAGGACAGTTTCATGCTTGCCTCATTTTGGCCCTGGCTCGCACTTTCTTTTCATCTTGATGAAAAAAATGGGCAAATTCTTACATAGTTTGGTAAAATATAAATAAAACTATGCCTTATGTTCCACAAAGTATACTCCTGGTTTAATGTTCCTGGGGCATTTTAACACATTTTTTTCCTCTGGGAAGTTGTGGGGCATGTACTCTGGGTGCCCCTGAAAGTCTACGTACAGGTTAACATGAACAAATGGCTGTGAACATGCTCTGTAAACTGACACACTGTGTCCAAGTGAGGTGGGTTTGTCAAGGGCAAAACCTGGCAAAGTCTATCCAGAAGCCATCCCCACATTCAGCAGCTTGAGACCTAAACTGAATTGCTAGCTCTTGTGGAGCAATCATTCTGAACCACATGTCTCTCCCATTCTTGCCCCAACATTTGGAAATGAGAGCTAGATGGACAACACAGGTTTAGAAATGAAAAGCAACTGCTTCTCCTGGATGGTTTATTTAGGGGCTTTCAGTGGTTTCTAAGCATGAACGGCAGTGACACCCAGACTCTCTTCCAACATGCAAAAGGCACAGGAAAGTGAGACACGACCAGGGCAGGCAGCACGCCATGGTGGGGTCTGGGGGGTGCCCCACAAGTGATGGGAAAGGTGGGCATTAAAGGAGATGGCTTTGGCAGAGGCTGGGAGAGGGACTTGAGGTCAACCCACCTCTAGACCCACCCTGCACTTGGCCCGGGACTGACCTAAGAAGGTCAACATGGCTTTTACTGAAAATGCACCTCACATGGTAGGAACTCAATTTCAGGTGGGAAGAGGGTAATGGATGCTGCCTTCGGGGATTACCAGTAAAATGCCAAACCAAACTCACTGGCCTCATCAGGAGGGGAATGAGGGTGTGCTCATGGTGTCGGTCCCAGTCATGGCCTGGTGGTTGGGTGCCACTGTCTTGGCTCGAGCCATGTTTCAGTACGTGTCCAGGAGAAGATGAAGCCCCTTCCAATCTTCAGGGGCCTCCTGTGGGGTCTCTGGGTCTCTAGCCCTACCCAGAGGCTAGAAGAGTTGAGTCTTGATGTTGGCTTTGTCCTGTGGAAGAGTTCCCTGGGCAAGAGGGAAGGGAAGGCGAGGGGTCAGGTCCTCTGAGCCCCCAGAACCTTCCAGAATCTGGGCCCTGGTGGGTAAAACAGCCTGAGACTCACCTCAGATCCTAACCAGTCCCCACAGTTCCATCTTGAGACCTTGAACCGAAAGAAAAGGCATTCGTGTTTTGTTTCTGTTCTCTCTCTCTCTCTCTTCCTCTGTCACTCTCTCTTTCTCTCACTTACTCTTTCTCTCCTTTAGTAGAGCTGTGGCCTCAACTCACGGCATTGGCAACGTCTACTTCTAAACTATGGAATGTTTTCACATTGACGATAGAATTACTCCAAACAAGGGGCGGGGAGGGGCTGTCCAAGTGTTCATGAGACAGTGCGTTACTGAGAGCTCATTGGGGACCACACAGCACAGAGACACCAACAGTCAGACACCAAGCCCGGGCCTGGCTCTAGATGTATTTTTTCTTGAGGTACCAGTAGGCAAAGTAGCCCATTCCACCCAGGGAGCCCATGAGGAAGGAGGCCCCAAAGAAAGATGGCGGTTTCCGCTTCACCAGCCGGAACGCGTTGGGGATGACAGCTGACAGCAGGGTGGTGTGGATGTCACCGAGGACTTTCCGGAAGGCAAAGCGCTTCTGGACCCTCTCGAAGAAGGACTGCAGGTTGGGCCGGCTGCCATCTTCCCAGTATTTCTTGGACAGTCCCAGGAACTTGAGGCGGTGCAGGGTGGCCCCCAGAAGGACGTCAGCGAGGGTGAAGGCACAGCCGCAGAGCCACAGCTCACATTTCTGTCCTGGAGTGGAAGACAGGGGGTGGGCGGTAGGGTGGGAGACACCAGCTTCCTCCCCACATACGTCACTCCTCTCTTTGACTGTGTGCCTGCCACAGTCTTTCCCCAAGGCCATTCCTCCTGTACTATGTGCATGACTTTTGCCATAGCCTTAGACTACCCCTACCAGCACCCTTTGTCTTGAAATAAATGGACTCTTTATAAGTGCAAGGACTGACTGAGCTTTGGGACTTCAAGATTTAGATATCAGGTGACAAGAGAAACCAGGGAAGGGGCATGAGGAGGAGCAGCCTGGGAGGTGGGGGACGACCCAGGAGCATGGGGTGTGCTGGAGGCCAAGATGAGAAAAGGTCCAAGGGCGTGCTCAGCTGTGTTTAAATGCTGCCGAGAGGTCAAGCAAGAGGAGGCCTGAGAATGGCGATCAATGGCACTTGGCAGCTGGTGACCTTGACAGGAGCAGCTGGAGCAGATGCTGACAATGAAAGCCTAGTTGGAAGGCCTTCAAGAGAGAAAGGGAGGAGAATTGAGGGCAGCAAGCAAAGATCACTCTTTCTAGAAGTTCTGCTGTAATGGGAAGGAGACACTAATAAATGGAGACAGGTCAAGAGTGGTTTTGTAAGTTGGGAAGAAAAAAACCAGCATGTCAATGGGAATGAGCCAGTGAGGGGGGAGCACACAAGGAAAAGGGACTGGTCTTGCCTAGCCAAGGACACTTGATCCTTGGTAAGAAGAGGGAGTGCGAGGTGCTATAGTGCATCAGATCTAAGCTGCCATTAGACGTAAGATGCCCCCTGACAGAGCACAAGTGATGCAAATTAAACTATTGATTATGACGAACATTCCAATTTCAGAGGTGCTAAGGTGTGAGTTAAACAAGATGCATCTTGGAATTGATCAAATACAGTGTACATATGGATGGACACTAGCGTCGATGGGTAGGCAGGTGTGGGGGTCAGAGCTATGAATGTTTCCATATTCTCAGGGATCTAGAAAGAAAGTGACCGGTTGAGTGAGGACGTGGGTGAAGTGGCTGGAGGGTTGAGGAGAAAGGGTTAAGTTGGATTCTGGAAAGCGGCCAGTGGGAGCCATAGGGCAGCAGGAAGGCAGTGAAGGCCAGTGGGCATGACTGCACAGTGAGAGCAGCCAGCATGCTTGTTGCACTACATCACACTGCTTTCACCCACATGTAAAGGAACACGCGGCACATGCATGTATCCCCATGTGCACTCAGGCCCTTTTTAATAGGTGCGTTCTTTACTTGGGTCTTGGTGTGGATCCGTCTGTGTGTCTGTATTATGCATGGTGTGTGTGTCTGCGTGTGAATATCCACACACAAGGGCATCTGTGTCCATGTGGTGTGGAGATTACCGCATGTATCATGTATGTAGTGTATGCCGGCATCCATTTGCCTATTTGCCTGCAGACAGATGTTCACAAGCGTGTATGCTCGTGTCGCTATTTGAGAATGTCCACGCCTGTGTTTAGGTTTGTAGGCAAATACTGATAACCTGCATGTGTAGCGATCTGGCATGTCACCAGAGGGTCTGACCCCTTTGGTCTCCCCCCACCTCCCGTGTGTGATTCCTTGGCAACCCCAGCCCTGGATGAGCCCCATCTTGCACCTTCTCTGAGTCTGCTGGAGATAGTACCACTGACCAGCGATGTTTTAGATTCATGACCACAAAGCCCAGGAGGGCCCTTAGCTCTGCTGGGTCCCATGAGAGTTCTCAAGGGGCTTGCTTCCCCCTCCCTGTGGATACAACTGCACATCTTCCATCTTCTCACCTCACACCCCTCCATTCTCTCTCAGCTGAAGACATCACCTAAGGCTTCATTCAGAGAACGGGAGCCTTGACATGGAAGCCCTCACCCCCTACCGTGAACCCCACGACCTGCACATGTGCAGGTATCTCCTGCCACCCTCCTGACAGTGGCGGGCACGATTCACCTACGCTCAAGGCCCGGCCTCTGCGGGCCTCTGTATCTGTCAGATGCTGCCTGGCTTCCCTTTGCCTTTTGAGGACAACTGGATGGATACATACCCCCTGGCTCTGGCTCCGGCTTTGTGGGGTTCAGCCAATGGGGAGCAGTGGCAGGAGATAGGGTGGAGTCAGACTGTCCTGTTTCCTCTCTGCAGGTTGCCATGGACTGGCTGTGTCCCCAGCAGGAAAGTCACAGCTCCCGTCAGGAGGCTGGACACTGCTCCCACCCCTCACAACTTCCAGCAGGCCCAGGGTCCCACACTTTTCCTTGTGGTTTCCCTGAATCCTGCCCATGTATTTGTAAGCCATCCCTTTATTAAGCCCTGATCAATGTACCCAATTGGGGGTTGCCCTGTTTCCTGTGGGGACCGCCCCTGAACCACACCCCTCCTGGCCTTTCCTAGACTTTGCACCATTGGTCCCGCATCTGCTTTCTCCTTTCCAGTGGGTCGCTTCTACCAGCGGAAAACACACTTGTATCTCCTGTCTAAAAAATTCCTCCTTTCACCCCACACCTTTCTTCAGCCCCCACCCCCTTTCTCTACTCCCTTCTACAGATACACTTCTCAAAAGAGTTGTCTACACTTGCTGTCCTCACTCTTCAGCTCCCCATTCACTCCTCAGCCTTTTGCCTCCACATTCCAAAGAAACTGCTCTTGGCAAGGTCACCACCCACAGCCCTGGGGCTAAGCCCAGGGGTGCTTTCCTATCCTTGGCTTACCCAGCCTCCCAGCACCCTTTCTGGGTTCCTATGACTCAGGGTGCTCCTACCTTGGTGGCCACTCCATCTCAGTGGACTTTGCCTCTGCTTCTACCCCTCAATATATAGGGCACTTCAGGACAGGTGTGGAGTTTTAAAATACCCACAAATTACTTGAAACTCCCACCTTTGGTGGAGCCCAGTTTTCCTGCCCTTAAATATGGGCCACATTTCAGGACTAGCTTCTAAGGCAGAAGTGATAATGATTTCTGAAGGTAAGTGATAAAAGGCGTTGTGGCTTCTGGGATCACTTGCTCAGGGAAAGCCAGCTGCCATGTTGTAAAGAAACTGAAGCAGCACTACCAAGATGCCCATGCAGTGAGGAGCCAAGTTCTGCCAGTAGGCAGTGGGGAACTGGGACCTCCAGTTAAGAGCTCTGTGAATGAGCCACCTTGGACGCCGAGCCTCCAGCTCAAATGACGGAAGCCCCAGCCGACAGCTTGACTGCAGCCTGCATCACACAACCCCAAGGAGAACCACCCAACTAAGCAGCTCCAGAATTCCCATCCACAGAGGGCGTGTGATATAAGAAATGTTTTCTGTGTAGGCTACGAAGTTCCGGGAACATTCTCTCACACAGCAATAGATAACTGATCCAGCATCCCCATCCCTCTTTTGGTCTCTCTCTTTACTCTCCTAGATAAGATTATCCAATTCTATGGCCTTAAGCAGTAAACCTGCCAAAGACTCGTGAACCTCCATCTCTAAATTCTGACCTCTCCTTTGAAAAGGGCACTAGAATATCTAATGGCTTGTGTGACATCCCCTCTTGGTGTCTCAAACCTACTGTGTCTCAATCTGAACACTCGGTACTCTCTTGCCCATATCAGGAAATGGTAGCATTCAGTAGCTGGCTCCATCTTTTTGTTTGGT